>BSBK01004811.1:697500-807500 GCA_027943335.1 Chamaecyparis obtusa
GTAGTGAGGGTTTTCGTAGTATCTTCCATTGCCTTAATATGGAGTTTCATTTCCTACATCTCCCACATGACCCACTTGTCCAGATGAATACCATGGCCTTCAGCCTTCTTGACCTCTTCCAGAATGGTAGCACCCATCAGGAGGCCTTAGGGATCCTCCTTATGGCTATTACCCTCCTCATTGTTAGCCTGGCCTTTTCCATCCTCTATTTTTTTAAGTTTGTTCTTCTTCTTTTTCTCCTGGAGTAGGGATCTCCTGACTAGCTTTCTCCCCCTCTTCAGCACGTTCATCATCTTTTTCCTCATTGCTAGCCTAGACCTTTCCATCCTCAATTTCAATTTGTTCTTCTTCTTTTTCACCTGGAGAAGGGAAATCCTGAGCAGGTTCCTCCTCCTCTTCAACTCCTTCTTCTTTTTCTTCCTCTTCTTTACCCCCTTCTTCCTCCTCCTCATCTTCTTCCATTATGTATTTTTCCTTCATTTCCTCTTCCTATTCTTTTTCTTCAACAATCAGGTCCTCTTTTTCTTGGGCTTCCTCCTCATTAGAAGAGTCCTCTTCAACATTCTCTTCATTGGCACTTCCCTTACCCTGAGACAGAGGGATTTTTTCATTTGCTTCATCTCCGCTATCCTTGGCTTTCTCCTTGTCACTTTTATTACCAGCATCATCACTATTGTTAGCAACTTTTTTCTTGTTTCTCTTCCTCTTCTTGGATGTTTTATCCTTGCCCTCGACCTCTCCATTCTCCTTTCTTTTGCCAGTGATCCTTTTCAGGATTGGGTCTGGGATAATGTCCCTAGCATAGTCTATGATGAGGAGAATCAAACCCTCATGCAACACTGGATTACTCTCTTTCTTCCTATGCTCTGTTATACTATTACTCAGTGAGCTCAATAGAAAATAAGGAAAAGAAATTTTCTTGTTGTGCCTAAAGTGATTTGCCAGAATAAAGTGCAAATTATAGATTTTGGAGTAGCGCCCATTGAGCATAAAATACTCAATCAACACCTTCAACATTTTTGCCCATAATTCCTTGATGTTTGTTATATCCACATAATCTCCTTTTCTTTTTGTCATTAGGGCTTCTTCATCAATATTTTTAGGGAAAAGCTTAAAAGCTTCAGTACCTAAATGCTTGTTGTCTCTATAGAAATGTTTTCCTTCCATGGACAAACCAATGATTTTAGAAATAAGGGTAAGAGTGAGGGGGAAAGATTTTCCCCATAAATTGACTTTACCATTTACCCAACCATCAACAAACAAGGTAGTTACCTGTTTATCATAGCCGTGAAGCTTTTCCATATACTGAGTGACCCCTCCTTTCCTCAGATTCTTCCAAACTTTCTTCTCTTGTCTCCATTTCTCACAGTCGAAGGGCTCCTCTCTCCTCAGACCACCTCCCATTTTCTACTTTATGTTTCTGTTTTGGCTTGAATTCTTACCAATTATCCATGTCTCATAGCTTTGCTTTCTTTTCCTATTAAGATCACTAGATATAACCCAGAATTCATGTTTCATTAAAGTAGAAATAATGATCCCACACTTCCCCTTACATGCAGCTCTCTTCAAAAATTGTTTCATCCTTGTCATCATTAATTTAAGTGGGTTTTCCTTCCTTGTGATTAATCTTATCATAGTTGATAAGACTTATAATCTCAGAGTTAATATTTTCTTCCCCTATCCACATTTTAGTGATGTCACTCAGGGTCCCTTCATTTGCCAGCCTGTCCGTTGGCTTATTACCTTCACGGTATATATGGGTGATGTAACTTTCCTCAAAAGAGTGGATAATCATCTTGATTCTGTCTATAATATGAGCAATAGTCCAAGAGCTCATAGTTTTCCCTTTGATATAGTTTATAATGTTGAGGGAGTTACCTTCCAACCATAACTTCAAACATCCCATTTCTTTAGCCAGATTCACCACATAGAGCACCGCCTCAGCTTCTGCCACGTGGTTAAAAAAATGAAAAAAATAGAAAAGGAAAAGAATCAAGTGTTGAAAACCACATTGTGGCAACATTAGATCAAGAAAAAAAAAAAAAGAAATAAAGGATGTTTCCAAAGGTGAAAACCCAACTAAGGCACCTAAGGAAGGGAGTTTGGAGGCTCTACCAAAACATTATGAGGAAAGATCTCCAATCTTGATTGAGCCCACATAAAAGATAAATATTGGATCAGAAATAGAGCCAAAGATCATCCACCTAGCGGCATCACTATCTAGCGAAGAAAGAACAAAATTCATCAAGTTCTTTAACAAAAGACATGTCAAATTCACATGTTCTTATGATGATATGTTAGGATTAGACCCAAATTTGATAATGCATCATCTAAATATCAAGGAAGGAGCCAAACCTGTTAAGCAAAAGCTAAGGAAGATGCATCCACATATAACACTACTTGTCAAAGTGGAGTTAGAAAATTTATTGAAAGTGGGATTTATAAGGGCCATTGATTATGCACAATGGATCTCAAATATAGTGCCAATATCAAAAGTAGACAAATCCATCAGAATTTGCGCGGATTTTAGAGACTTAAATTTGGCATGTCCTAAAGATGACTTCCCACTTCCGAGTATAGATGCCATTGTGGACTTAACAGTAGGACACTCTATGTTTTCACTTATGGATGGATTTAGTGGATATAACCAGATAAAAATAGCACCAAAATACCAAGATAAGACCGCTTTTACATGTGCATGGGGTACCTTTTGCTGGAATGTCATGCCTTTTGGGTTAAAGAATGCCAGAGCGACCTATCAATGAGCAATGACCACAATATTCCATGATATGATGCATAAGTTCATGGAGGACTACGTGGATGATATATTAGCAAAATCTCACTCAAGAAAAGAGCACCTACCAATTTTGGCAATTTTTTTTGAAAGATTAGAAGAATTCAAAGTGAGACTTAACCCAAAGAAATGTGCATTTGGAGTCCAATCTGGCAAACTACTAGGTTACATTGTATCTGCAAAGGGAATAGAGGTGGATCCCGCTAAAGTGAAGGCTATTATGGAAATGGAAGCACCTAAAAACATTAGTCATATGAGATCTTTACAAGGAAGGATCCAATCCATTAGGAGATTTATCTCCCAACTAGCTTAAAAATGTCATAATTTCACCCAACTTTTGCATAAAGATACAATTTTCAAATGGGATGAAAAGTGTGAAGAAGCCTTTAATCTATTAAAGAAATATCTCATGAATCCACCAATATTGATGCCACCTATCAGAGGCAAGCCCTTGATCTTATACATTTCAGCAATGGAGAATTCATTGGAGGCACTTTTAGCACAAGAGGGTGAAATGGGAAAAGAAAAGGCAATTTACTACATAAGTAGAACCTTGGTCAAATATGAGATGAATTATACATTCATGGAAAGGGCATGCTTGGCCGTGGTTTTTTCTTCACAAAAATTATGCCACTATATGCTAGCCCACAAGATAAGGCTCATTGCCAAAATTGACCCGTTGAAATATCTACTTAGTAAAACAATATTGAATGGAAGGCTAAAAAAGTGGATAATGGTGCTAAGTGAGTTTGATATAGAATATGTTGATAGAAAATCAATCCACTAGTAAATTTCACCCTATTTTTTGATGAGAAATAGTCAAATTTTCTACACAAATTGGTCGAATAGACGACCAAAACTGTCATCGATCTTTTTTCATCGATTAATCTACAAGGCAAATAACAGTCAAAATTTCAACCGTATAAGTGGTTGAATTATCCACTGAATCAATCCCTTGGAATTGAAAGAATAAGATGTCAATGCATAGCATTCTCGTTGATTCTACTACTATAAAGGTCGAAATTGAGACCATTGGTTAGTCAAAATATCCATGACAGTTTGACAAAGTGGTCGTTGAATGCATAGCATTCTCGTTGAACACAGTGTTGTGTAAAGGTCGAAAAATAGACCAATACTAATTTTTGGTTTTAAAAAAATGTGACCAGACAGGCTCACCGATGTTCATAACCAGGTTTGATCTTCATCCTAGGACTGAAAGTTCAGCCTCCTTTAGCTTCTAATAGGCTAGGCTTCTATTGCATGGTTTCATTTATTGTCTTTCATTTCAATTTTATCTTATTTGTGTTGTTAAACTTGTCTGAGGTTTACTGGTTTTAGCTTCACCTTCTTTAGTTAGGGATCTCTCATTTTTGTTCTATTAATTACTTTTATTGCTCTTGGAATTTTTCTTAACACTGACTTAATATCCTAACCCATTTACTTTTTGAGTCTCATTGATTTACTTTGGTCATTTTGGTACATAAAAAAAATTTCATTTTAGTTTGTACTTTTCTTTTTCTCTTTTATTGGTGCTTTGCTTTTGCCTTTTTTAGTTTTCTTATTATTTGAAAAATTGTCATATTATGGATACAAGTACTTATTTTGAATTCTTAGCTAATATTTTGCCCTCTGGGTAATCCAGATCACATTGATAGAAATAAATTTAAGACTAGAAAAAGGTTTAATAGGGTTCAAGATTGGCTGAAATTTATATCTATGTGATTTTCTGACGAGAAGTGTTTTGAGATACAAACCTGTGCAATCCAACCTCCCAAGGAATAGATAGCACCAGTTATCGCCATCTATGCCAAAATAGGATTTGTCTTCAAGGCCTCTTCATACACAGTCCAGTTATGCACAAGAGCATATCTAACAATCTCATAGAGGGTCCATCCTTGAAAACAAAAGCACCATTTCAGTTTGAATATTGAATATATACAAATATAATGATGAAAGAAAAGTAGACAATCATACACTCTCTGATTTTGAGGTATAGAATAGAAAATATAAGCTAAAAATCCAATAAAAAACATAAGAGACAAATCACACTTCAAGAAAGTACAAAAAGAAAAGCAAGATAAGTTCTTATCAGGCCACTGAAAAGCTTTCGGTATTTTAGAGAAGACATCACATGTATTTATTTGTATTATGAAGCCTTGTTATTGAAATTTGTTTTTATTAATCCTCAAAATTAGTTAGTGAATCTTCTTCTTTCTTTCTAAATTCATGGATGATTCTATTTTTCTATAGTAAATAGCATACATAACAGATAAACATGAAATCAGCAACAAATATCTACCTCTAAATACAACTCCAAATGAATGAATAAAAGAAGAAAATGATAATGTTGATTGGGTATCCAGTAAATTAAATAGTTTAATCATGCAAATAGATGTGGATATTCACAGCCTCAAGAAAATTCAAACTGACTAAGAAAGCTTTGTTTACCTACAGATTTGTGTGCTTGTCTGAGTTTGATACGCAGATCAAGTTGTACAACCTTCAGAATAGATCCTGTTCAAGTAAGGTCGTACAACTTGATCTGCGTATCAAACTTAGAGAAGCACACAAATCTGTAAGTAAATGTTGATTAAATATTTTATTTTTAATAGCAGTTTAAAAGGCTATTTAAATGTTTTGTCGATTTGATAAGAACAAAATTGGTATTCAGATATAAATTATTGAGCTTCTCTTTGTTTCGATAATAGTTTAACATTCTCTACTTAATAGGGCCAACCACATGAAGGTGGAAGCTCATATGGCCCCTCCTAGGATCCTCTTATGACCCTTTACAACACTTTAAGACCTCTAAGATGAATTCTTAGGGATCATAAAGGGTCATAAAGGGTCATAAGGGGTCCTGGGACACAACAACTGAGAAACATAAATGTAGGCATCATGGTCACAATGTTTTGGAAACACAACATAATTGAGTGGTATACCTAGATGATGCAACACAACCACTACTCCTGTAGTTCTAAGTTGACACTGCGGGATCCAAAAACCAAAGATAAGGAATCTATATATGGTTTTTGGATCCATAGTGTCAACTTAGAACTGCAGGAGTAGTGGTTGTGTTGCATTTTCTGGGTATAGCATTCAATTATGTTGTGTCTCCAAACAATTGGGACCATGATGCCTACATTTATGTTTCTCAGTTGTTGTGATACCTACATTTCTATTTTTTAGCTATCATGTTTATTTGCATGTTCTTTGTGTTTGGCTTCTCTCCCTTTCATCGAAAATAAGATTTTTCCCACTCTGAATCAAGAATGCACGTGCAACACAAGCAGAATATGCACGGATAGCAGGTGGAGTTGAAAAAACACAACACGTTTACATTTTTGTGATGGTCTATAACTTAAAATACATAATTAAAGACCTCTATAAAAAATGCAACCCTGTTGTGTTTTTCAACTCCACCTAATATCATATGTATATGAATTGAGATTGCATATTGAACTAGGCTTCTCTTTCTGCATTGCTTGAAACTAAGAGACTGTCACAGTTAACATCTAAATGGTGTGTCTCATCATCACAACTAATCCACCTTAAACAATTGAATATGTTTTCTTGTATTAAATATTCATTAATCAAAATTTGAATAGAAAATGTATACCTTGAGTACTACAATTCACATTAGAATCGATGCCTCCATCGTGCTCGGTCGGTGCAGTATCAATATCGGCAGGTTGCATTCCAATGTAAATAAAATAGATGTAGATTTAGATGACGATATCACAGAAATCCCTAATTCATAGTCTATTAGGGATTTCTGCGATATCCTCATCTATATCTACAGTTATTGCTTCTATTGTTGCAAGTGCTTTTCCCCTATTTGATATTTATCTTCAGGTGTCCACACTCGTTCTGTTGGTTGTTGCCAGCAGGTCACAATCAGTGATTGGGAGAGCCCTGTTTTGGCACCAGTCATGTAGTACAAGCACTAGAATTGAGTTTTTCAGCATGGCTGGGAAATTTGTGTATATCAACATGTGATAGAGTTTTTGTCCAAACTCTATTGCATGTTGATATACAAAAATTTCCCAGTCCGTGCCAAAAAACTCAATTCTAGTGCTTGTACTGAGACCTTAAATTAGTGAGCTTCTCTTTGTTTCGAGAATAGTTTAACATTCTCTGAGAAACATAATGGTAGGCATCATGGTCACATGTTTTTGGAGACAATGTAATTGAGTGGTTTTTGGAGACAATGTAATTGAGTGGTATACCCAGATGATGGAGAGCAACTTCTGCACCTCCGGTTCCAAGTTGTTCTCCATCCCATAGTGTCAACTTGGAATCAGAGGTGCAGAAGTTGCACTATGTCTAGGTATACAACTCAATTATGTTGTCTCCAAAAAAATGTGACCATGATGCCTACAATTATGTTTTGAGAATAGTTTAATTAACATTCTCTACTTAACAAGGCCAACCACGTAAAGGTGGAAGCTCATCTGGCCCCTCCTAGGATCCTCTTATGACTCTTTACGACACTTTAAGACCTCTAAGATGAATTCTTAGGGATCGTAAAGGGTCATAAAGGGTCATAAGGGGTCCTGGGACACAACAACTAAGAAACATAAATGTAGGCATCATGGTCACAATGTTTTGGAAACACAACATAATTGAGTGATATACCCAGACGATGCAACACAACCACTACTCCTATAGTTCTAAGTTGATACTACGGGATCCAAAAACCAAAGACAAGGAATCTATATATGGTTTTTGGATCCATAGTGTCAACTTAGAACTGCAGGAGTAGTGGTTGTGTTGCATTTTCTGGGTATAGCATTCAATTATGTTGTGTCTCCAAACAATTGGGACCATGATGCCTACATTTATGTTTCTTAATTGTTGTGATACCTATATTTATGTTTTGTAGCTATCATGTTTATTTTCATGTTCTTCGCAGCAAAAATAAGATTTTTCCCACTCTGAATCAAGAATGCGCATGCAACACAAGCAGAATATGCACGGATAGCAGGTGGAGTTGAAAAAACACAACATGTTTACATTTTTGCGATGGTTTATAACTTAAAATACACAATTAAAGACCTCTATAAAAAATGCAACCCTGTTGTGTTTTTCAACTCCACCTGATATCCTATGTATATGAATTGAGATTGCATATTGAACTAGGCTTCTCTTTCTGCATTGCCTAAAACCAAGAGACTGTCACAGTTAACATCTAAATGGTGCATCTCATCATCACAACTAATCCACCTTAAACAATTGAATATGTTTTCTTGTATTAAATATTCATTAATCAAAATTTGAATAGAAAATGTATACCTTGAGTACTAAAATTCACATTAGAATTGATGCCTCCATTGTGCTCGGTCGGTGTAGTATCAATATCAGCAGGTTGCATTCCAATGTAAATAAAATAGATGTAGATTTAGATGACAATATCACATAAATCCTTAATTCATAGTCTATTAGGGATTTTTGTGATATCCTCATCTATATTTATAGCTATTGCCTCTATTGTTGCAGGTGCTTTTCCCCTGTTTGATATTTATCTTCAGGTGTCCACACTCGTTATGTTGGTTGTTGCCAGCGGGTCACAATCAATGATTGGGAGAGCCTTGTTTTGGCACTAGTCATGTAGTACAAGCACTATAATTGATTTTTTTGGCATGACTGGGAAATTTTTGTATATCAACATGCGATAGAGTTTTTTGTTCAAACTCTATCACATGTTGATATACAAAAATTTCCCAGCCCGTGACAAAAAACT
This sequence comes from Chamaecyparis obtusa, assembly GCA_027943335.1. Lineage (NCBI taxonomy): Eukaryota > Viridiplantae > Streptophyta > Pinopsida > Cupressales > Cupressaceae > Chamaecyparis > Chamaecyparis obtusa. The sequence continues at coordinate 706,038 of BSBK01004811.1, forward strand.
CAATTCTAGTGCTTGTACTGAGACCTTAAATTATTGAGCTTCTCTTTGTTTCGAGAATAGTTTAACATTCTCTGAGAAACATAATTGTAGGCATCATGGTCACATTTTTTTGGAGACAATGTAATTGAGTGGTATACCCAGACGATGGAGAGCAACTTCTGCACCTCCGATTCCAAGTTTTTCTCCATCCCGCAGTGTCAACTTGGAATTGGAGGTGCAGAAGTTGCACTCCATTTGGGTATACAACTCAATTATGTTGTCTCCAAAAAAATGTGACCATGATGCCTACAATTATGTTTCGAGAATAGTTTAATTAACATTCTCTACTTAACAGGGCCAACCATGTGAAGGTGGAAGCTCATATGGCCCCTCCTAGGAGCCTCTTATGACCCTTTACAACATTTTAAGACCTCTAAGATGTATTCTTAGAGGTCGTAAATGGTCGTAAAGGGTCATAAGGGGTCCTGGGACACAACAAATGAGAAACATAATTGTAGGCATCATGGTCACATCTTTTTGGAGGCAATGTAATTGAGTTGTATACCCAAGCGATGGAGTGCAACTTCTGCACCTCCGATTCCAAACTGACACTGTGGGATTCAAAGACCATAGATAAGGAATAAATTTAGAGAGTGGAGGAGGGACCTAATGACAAAAATAATATAGGACAAACCTCAAGTTAAATGAGGCAACTGCAAACATTTTAATATATTTTTATTATTAAATAATGAAATTTGCATATACTAGTGTTCTAAGCCCCCTCATTACACGATTTATTATTGTAAGCCCCCTCTAACTTACGCATCTAGAAAATGAAACTACAACCTATTTGGATTGAGACAAACCTTATAGAACAACAACAACTAGTAATGATCACTTTCCAGCATCTATTGAATACATCTATTGGAGGACCTAGTATTCATGAGCTACAGATGTTAGAAAGCGATCATTCCTAGCTGCTGTTGTTCTATAAGGTTTTTCTCAATCCCAATAGGTTGTAGTTTCATTTTATAGATGCGTAAGTTAGAGGGGGCTTACAATAATAAATAATGTAATGAGGGGGCTTAGAACACTAGTATATGTAAATTTCATTATTTAATAATAAAAATCTATTAAAATGTTTGCAGTTGCCTCATTTAACTTGAGGTTTGTCTTGTATTATTTTTGTCATTATGGACCTCCTCCAATCTCTAAATTTATTCCTTATCTATGGTCTTTGTATCCCGGAGTGTCAACTTGGAATCAGAGGTGCAGAAGTTGCACTCCATCGCTTGGGTATACAACTCAATTACGTTGTCTCCAAAAAATTATGACTGTGATGCCTACAATTATATTTCTCAGCTATTGTGAAATATGCATTTATGTTTCTTAGTTGTTGTGTTTATACCTTCTCTCATTTGTTGGTGTAATTCCTCTTTGAGTATACCCATTCTCCTTTGCATCCAAAATGAACTCATTCCAATCCCTCACTAGAATAAAGGGGGACTTCATACCATGTTGTGCTCAAACTTCAGCGAGACTTCATACCACGCAACATTCGTAGATTATGTCCAATGCGTTATTTATGCTTATATTGGTGGGAAAACTCTTGAAAACATGCAAAAGAGATTGCATTCAGCCATGCTGTTTACATGAGACATGTAGTTTACTCTTGAAAACATGCAAAAGAGATTGCATTGATAGCAGATTGGGGCTCACCTGAGCCATAAACATGAAGAATTATTCTAAAAAAATATGTAAACCATATATATGTGCACTTGAGGCAAAGCAAAGTTATGTCATATCAATATTAAAATATTAGTTACAATATGAAAATACTAAACTAACTAATTCCTGACTTCATCTCTGCATATGGTCGCAACAAAGATATGTGATTACAATACAAAGAAGGCATCGTAAAAATATAATTTCAGAATTTGCCCTAGCCTGACACATTTTGCACTCAAATCCTTCATCGCGGATAACTGGAGATGGGTGGATAGATGTAGATGAGTTGTTATCAACCCAAGTAAAGTATTCGCAACCATTATTTCCCTGTGATACCCAGTCTACATTAGTTCTTATATTATACTGAATAGTATTTACATTAGAAACTTTAAATATATACACATTAGCAACCTTTTTTTGATTAGGGCAGCACCAAAATTGTCATCTAGGGTTGTTTAATGTCCATGAAGTCTTCAACACACACTTCCCACCACCACAATGATAGTTTGGCACATTGACAAGAGTCATCGAACCTATATCAATAATGCACCGCACCATCGTTACTACATTTATTATTTTTATATGAAATACACCAAGGAGTACCATAAGAAGTATTAACCATTTACAATAATGAAAAGTAAACCTAAATCAAATAGCTCATTTTTTTATCAGCATGTGTAGTCTGTGTGTATATGAAAAATGAAAGAAATATGAAGCTGAAATAAAATAGTGAAAAAAATAGTATTCCACATAGAGTGAATGAAATATACCATCAAAAGAAGGTGACAAAATCCTGTCTCGAAGCACAGACGTAGGAAATAAAAAAGGGACAAAAGACAAGAAATAAGAAAAATCATTACTACTATAGAAAAATCATTTATACTAGAATAAAAAAAAGAAACACTCTTTGTTAACAATTTCCAAAATCATTAGGACTATAAATTGATGGTTCTAATATTGCTTTGCCATTACAACAATTGAGCATTCATCATTTGGTACTTCTTGGTGTATTCCATTTAAGTTTTTCAATTGTCGTGTTTATGTGCATGTTCTTTATGTGTTTGGCTTCTCTCCCTCGCAAGGGATACACCGATAGGTAATTGATTTGAAAGCATAATGATTTGACAGTCTTTTTTCAGGATAGGCGTAATCATCCCGCCAACCTTAATTAGCAACATTGGTGTCCTATCATTGCATAAGTGCAAGACGGTAAGGGTCTATTCAAGGAGGGATGAAAAAAAGGTCATTTTAACCTTGCAAGGCAAGAGGAGAGACAGTCCAAATAATTATATGGTGACTGTCCCAAACAATAGACAAATGATGGAATTGCTAACATGTTTTCTTTTCATGTTTCTAACAAGTTTGTTGCAAATAGAACCATCATTACAATAGATGCTGCAATTCTGGAAGATACAAATTCTGAAAATGATTTCCGGAATATGAGATGACCTGTTTGGTTCACCCAGAAGATGACTAAGAAGATGCATAAGGAGTTTTAATTTTGTAATTTAATTTCTTTAAATTTGTGTGTATACGTCTATATATATACATACATACATGTGTGTATATATATGTATATGCACACATGTGTATATATAGTACACATACACACATGTGTATATGTGTATACATGTGTGTATATGCACACATATATACACATATGCACACATGTGTATATATACACACATACACAAATGTGTGTACATGTGTGTATACACACACACATACACACATATACAATCATTTAAACATGGACAATCAAGTTGCGGTTGACCAAGTGAATTTTGAGTGGGAAAGTCAAAACTCAATGTGGAATTGATTTATCAAGTAAGATAACATTTTCAAACAACTTGGAGTGTACTAATTTCAATTAACTCAATACTCATGGAATGTTTCTTCAATTGCAATGTTGGTAAGCATTGTGTGATAGCAAAAAATACTGTAACACATCTATGAGTCTATGAGTTAATACCATGAAATGATCATTATATGATGATCCAAATCATAATATATGCTCCTCCTTCAGACCGATCTGCTACTGTTGCACTGTACCTACAAACTTCATCAAAGAAACCCTCACTATTTCATTACAATCAATGATGATTAGCACTGTTCTTGCATAAAAGATGTTAGAATATCATAATACATGTTAGATGAATGCTTCCCATGAAATCTGGGCCCTTGGAATTCATGGGAAGGCCATATCTTGGTGAGAACCTAGACTATTGCAAAAGAAACTCAAAACTTATAGCTTGTCAAGTAACCCTAGGCATCTAAACAGTTAACACAGAATATACAAAATATATTCAGGCCAATAATTGATGACAGTGAACTTCTAATTCATCACAATGAATGGAAATAGGCTTCTAGTATATCTCTACACTTCCCACAATGAAAACTTGTTCAAATTTGCAGAGAATCAAAACATTTTATGTTATATTGTGAATGAAAACTTCTTCAAATTTGCAGAGAATCAAAATATGTTATATTGTGATGATATCAAGATTTATGTAGGTGTTGTCTTATTTCCATATTATATGACCTCAAAATACATCAATTAATGTTTACAAACTTGTATTAATCACAATGAATATTTGAGCCCTACAATCTTAGGATAATTCTCAAAGATATGCTCATTATTTTATAATATCCCAGTCCCCTCATATTTCTATTTTAAAATTATCTATTTTTTATTCAAGTTTATACTACGAGTAAGTATATATCCTTATATAATTAAGACCATGACTAAGTAAAGTTACATAGCATATCCCCACTCTTATATAAACACTTAGCATATATAGAGACAATGAAATATCAGCATACATATTGCAAGTAATGTAATGAATAATAGGACTCTCTTCAAATATCTATAAGGAACTTTCCATGACTTTCTGATTGACCATGATAATTTCTCCATTATGAGGGAACTTAAAAAATTCATGGGTAGTAGAAGGTATAACTCTCATTAAAGTAAGCCAAGGATGACCTAGTCTTACTTGGAATTGATTGGATTGAGGAATAGTGAAAAAGGTGACAATGTAAGCACTTCTTACCAACTTCAATAGGAAGGGTCATAAAACTTATGGTAGAACAAGTAAAACAATCATGCACCTTAACCATGACATCGGATTTTTCATAAGTTTCTTGATGAAATTGTTAGGTAAAGAGATGTTATTTGGTAATAACAGTCACCATACATAGGATCAATAAGCACTCCTCAAGAGAGCTCTCAATTAATCTTCATAGTAATGTATAGGGGTCCATCAACAACCTTAATAGTTTCCTTGATATCAAAGGTTATGCAAGGTTCAAGCCTAGGTTTTGGAATAGGTTTAGGTTTCTCAATAAGGTTGACTACATTGTTTTCCACATTATATGTAATGTCAACATTCACTGATTAGCAGGTATTTCAAGTCTCCAAGTGTGGAGTTCACTGTCCCTAGCAGTTCTTTGTTGGTTTACAACAGTGCTTCTTCCTATAATCAAACAATGGATTTGATTCCAACCTAAGATTACATAAAACCCCTCATAAAATTTCAAAACAATAATAATACAATCTTCATTCATAGTCACTGTCACTGTTCCTCAAATCAGTGATTAGAACAGGCAATTAAAATGTCCCTCAAATCATTAATCAGTTGATTATTATATAAGCTCCTCAAGCATGAGTTGGAGAGGACTACATCAAAACCAAAAACATTAATCAGTTGATTATTATATAAGCTCCTTGAGCATGAGTTGGATGATGTGGATTATGTAGATATAAGAACTAATGTATCCACATCATCCAACTCATGCTTGAGGAGCTTATATTATTTACTGTCTCATAATAGTAAGATTGGTACCTATCCTAGTAAGTCATTATGAGACAGTAAATACGATCTACATCCAATCTTGGTCCACAAGCATGAGTTGGATGATGTGGATTATGTAGATATAAGAACTAATGTATCCACATCATCCAACTCATGCTTGAGGAGCTTATATTATTTACTGCCTTTTTGCCTTGGAATTTATCATTATTTTTGAGAAATTCAGTCTATAAAAGGATGGTGAACATAAATGACAGTCTAATAGATGGAAATTCAAGTCCCATAAATATCAGTGGACAGTGCTAAAACAAAATTATGACAGCCTTCATGTTGAAGTGACAGTCTTGCCTAAGAAAATAGTGGACAATTGTAAGTCCAAACATTAAGGTTGTGTAGAAATAGTCTATAAAAGCTTACAAGCAAGACAAGAATGACCTTTGAAAATGTTGGATGGCATGTTGATAATGGTTTCCATATAGAAATAGAAAAGGAAAACCATAGAATAGTCAGTCCTATGTAGAATTTAAAAGGCTAAAATGGAAGACAATCTAAATGGTCATGTGACAATCACAAATGTTGTTGGAGTTGAACAAAGAAAACTAGGCCAAGGTAATGATGAACTAATAGGTATAATAGTCAATGTTAAACAAGTTGGTGTCAAAAGAACGTTGATCACAAACAAAATCACTTCAAACAACTTTAGCTTGAGTAAGCCCAATTCACTACACAAACAAAATCACTTCAAACAGTGAACAATAATACCAAATTAGGTCTGGCAAGTTCTTTAGTTTGGATACTTTCAAATTCAGAAAATTGTCCTATCTAACAGTTGCTTTCCTACGTAGTTTGTAGAAATCCTCCAAGTAACACTGTGACTCTTTATCACTGGTATCAATAACACACTGTTTTCTTTAGCTAATTCCTTACTCTTATCTAGATTACCAGTTTGTTGATATGTTTTGGTTATAGGCATACAAACTTATAAGTTACTTCAAACTCTTGAACACTGAATACTCTAATTTCCCACTAGTTCTTGGTTGGTCTTCCATAGTGATTTTCTCTATAGATCTATTGTGGGATTATGGTAAAAAAACACTAGGCATAAACTCATTGATTCCCCTATTTTATTTAGGTTCTACAAACAATAACAAACAATATCATCCAATGCCCGCAACCAATTTCTGGGCATTTCATCCTAGTTGATCAAATTAGGTTGGTGTTGACTGAAATAGATTGTGAGAGGGTACCTAAGACTAGTGTTATTGTTGTATTAATCCCTTTTCATTCACTATTGTAGAAATTCATTTACTTCAGTGGTTCCACACATTGATTACACCCAAACTAGGGCATCGACCATGAAGTGCAGTTAATGTCTTTCCCAATTCCGAGCACTAAACAAGTTAAATAACATTACCCTAATTTGTTTTTTCATCCAACGGCATGGAATCTCCATGATGAAAGCACAAATTAGGGCCATGACTTCATAGCAGAGCTGACATGGTGGTTTTGAGTTCAGTCTGCCAGAGCATCTCATAGTTTTGGAAATTTAAATCCAATGCAAGTGAACTGAGATGACTTAATGGGATTCCTTTTTAACAGACCACAACATGTTTTCCTCATAGTTGACTGTGGTAATCATGAATAGTTTAGGTAACAAAATACCATTCCCATGAGTGTATTTGAGTACACTTTAATGTTGAAGAATTATAATAATGACTTGCTAAAATATAAAAAATTGCATGTTCATTTCATTACAATAGTTGACTGTGCAAATTAATACAAACAAATTCTTCACAGAGCACTAACGACGTGTTTGCATCAAAAAATTTGCTTTGCAACAGTAAGCAACTATTATGAATTAACATTGACAATACTTGATAAAACAAACGAAAAAAAAAATATCATACTCAAAATTTCTTTTGTGATCACAGACAAGGCTTATGGACCGATTGATAAATGCTTCAAGGAAATGTAAATTCATAGATGAGACAAGACAATATTTGTTCAGAGAAACGCTTCTAGTCGATGCAAAGATTAGGGTTTTGGAACTAAGTGCACATAAATTAAACTATAAAATAGGTTTTGGCCATCCATCAAAGAACAAAGATCAAAGCACATACCTCCTTCACTTCTACCCTGTTCTAGCTTCTACCTCCTTTGCATGCGCTAAAATGAAGTTTCAAACCTTTTTTTTTTACTTTAAGTTATGCCTGTGTTGGTCTCAATTTTGACCAACATAGTGTTAGTCAAAATTGAGATGAACACGAGCATGTATTAAAAAAAAACAAAAGTTTTCCTTCTATGATGCGACCAACCTAAACATTTTTATTTGATGGTCAAATTGTTTAGTCAAAATTTAAGGTCAAATGTACTAGTGATCAAAGGGCAAGTCATTGCTGACCAATTAGCAGAAGCACCACTTCAAGATGATCATCCCATTCAAGTGGAATTCCCAGATTCAGAGATTGTGAATGTTGAGGCAAAAACATGGCAATTATATTTTGATGGTTCCTACACTCATCATGGATCAGAAGTAGGCATACTTCTAATCACTCCTCAAGGCTCTACTATCCCTAAGTCCTAAAAACTACTATTCCCATGCACAAATAACATAGTAGAATATGAAGCCTTGGTTATTGGAATCAAGTTGGCATTAGAGTGGAAAGTAATAGAACTAAAGGTTTATGGAGATTCACAATTAGTCATTAATCAAGTTAATGAAGAATATCAGATGAAAGATGACAAATTGGTACCCTACAAAAACATGGTGGAAAGTCTTGAGAAGTATTTCATAATTATTACATTTGAGCAAGTGCCAAGAGAAAAGAACAAAGCAATGGATGTAATGGAAACTTTGGCTTCACTTCTGTAGATGCCTGATCAGAGTACCAGATATGAATTCTTGGTAGAAGAAGTGGATCAACCCACGTTTGACCCTACCCACCCTTATACCATTTTCTTGTTAACCAAAAATGAATCACCTTGGTATGGACCTATTTACACTTACTTGAAAGATCAAATCCTTCCCATAGACCAAACCAGGAATCAAAAGAAAAGCTTCATTCACCAAGCCGCCCGATACACCATAATTTCTGAAACATTGTATCGCAAAAGTTTAGACAAAATGCTCCTTAGATGTTTAGAAGAAGAGGAATCAAATGTAGCCTTATGAGAAATCCATGAAGGAATTTTTGGATCACACTCAAATGAATTAACCCTAGCTAAGAAACTTCTTAGGATAGGATATTTTTGGCCTACGATGGAGAAAGATGCTTGTAACTTTGCAAAAACTTGTAGAAGGTGTCAATTCCATGGAAACTTGATACATGTGCCCGCACAAGAGCTTCATCCGATGACAACACCTTGGTCATTCTATTAATGGGGTCTAGACCTAATAGGCATGATTTATCCACCATCCTTGAATGGTCATAAATTCATCATCACGACAATCGAGTACTTTACCAAGTGGGTGGAAGCTGTACCCTTATCAACTGCAATGGGAAAACATATATCTTTGTTTATCCTCAATCATATTATTTGTAGATATGGCATACCTCATGCCATCATAACGGATAATGCAAAGCATTTCAAAAACAAAGACCTAAAGGAATTATGCACCAAGTTTCACATGACTTGTCATTCTTCTTCAATCTATTACCCCCAAGGTAATGGACAAGCCGAGGCAACAAATAAAAACATCTTAAAATTTTTGAAGAGAATGGTGGATAATTCAGGTAGAGATTGGCACATCAAAATAAACCCGACCTTATGGGCTTATAGAACAAGCATAAGAACACCAACAAGAGCTACACCTTTTTCATTAGTCTTTGGAGTAGAAGCAGTTTTGCCTTTGGAGGTAGAACTCTTATCTTTGAGGGTATCTCTTCATGGCTTTATAAGTGAGGAAGACTATAGGGTTGCTAGATTGCAAGAACTAGAACTCTTAGATGAGAAACATGAGCAAGCATTTGATCATTTCAAGGTGTACCAAAATAGAATGCCAAGGACTTATAATAAGCACATCAAGTCAAGAACATTTCAAATAGGTGACCTAGTTTTGCGAGAGAATCCCAAGAATCAAGCAGAAAGAGAAAAGAAAGGAAAATGGGAAGCAAACTAGTTAGGACCATTTATCATTGTTGAAAATTTTGGGACCGACACCTACAAACTAGCAGATTGTGATGGTGAAGAACTACAAGAGCCTATCAATAGCATACATCTAAAGAGGTTCTATACATGAAATAGATGAAAGTGTATAAAGAGTATCAGATGGAAGGCATCATATTTATTATACATAGTCAAAAGAGATCTTGAAAATACCAAAACATTTGAAAAGCAGAAAAGCACAAACAAATTGAAAAGCAGAAAAGATAAAAAATAGTGGAAAATTGAGCATGAAGAAAGCAAAAACATTCATATATGATCCTCAAAAAGATGTTGTCTTGGTGAAAACCTAGCAAATAGGTGCCTTGATGATATGAAAAAAAAATTGTACAAAAAAAAATAAAAAAAAAGAGAAAAAGTGCCTTGGTGAAAACCTAGCAAATAGGCACCTTGGTAACAAAAAAAGAGAAAAGCTTTAAAAACACAAAAAAAAGCAAGATCTATTCAATCGATGAAAACCTAGTAAACATGTGGCATTGAAAGTCCAAGTCAGTCGCATACCTAGAAGGTCACCTTGTAAATATTGCATTCACCAACATTTGTATATATTGCATAATAAACCCCCACAGTTGCATTTGTGAGTACCTTAAGATTTTGGTCACCTAATCGGAAAATTATCCTAAGTCCCACAAATGAAATTATCTCACACTGGGGGCAATCTACTCAAAAGGAGAAAGGATTCATCAAAGAAATCTTTATTCAATCATGGAATCAATTCATCAAATTCAAAAGAGGAACACTTAATCAAATCTACATTCTAATCCAATTTGAGCCAAAACATAAAATTTGATCCAAGAGCTTACATGACCTTATCTTTATCAGGATTAAAAGTATGAAATGGATGGAACTACACTTGAAATATGGATTTTAAAAACATTGCAAGAAATTTCTAAAGTGTTAACTCAGTTGATGAAATCATGTCTTTCTAGCGAATCAATGAAAGTTTTAGACTAGACAAGCTATGATGAAAGGATGATATTTTTCTTGATTTTTGAATGACTATCTTAAATTCAAAGTTTTAAATCATGTATTATTTGTCTAAGGACGTGATCATCAAAGAATCATCAAGGATTGGTACATAGGATAAAATTGAGATTTGTGCTTGTTTATGCAAAAGGATACCTTGGTTATTTTGATCTTCAATATCATAATACCAACATCCACTTGCAACATAGAATTTGACAAAATCGGTGTTCGCACTCTCATGATTGGCTTTAATCAGTGATAGTCATACCGAAGAGGGATGGGAAAGAAAGGAAAGAGGTGCAAAAATTATTCATATCATCATAGTTGAACTAGTGATGGTTGTACTAAAACAGGATTCCAAAAATGCTCAATGATGATTATAAGCTCCAAATTTTGAATAATGATAGTTAGCTGCATACATCTTAGATTAAGTGCATTGTATATATTGTTTTTCCTTTCTTAGCTTAATTTGCAAGAGGAAATCAAAAAGGGGGTGTACTTAAATAAAAAATCAAAAGATCATCACAAAAACAACTATGTAGGATCGAGTGTGTTGGAAATCAAAAACAAAAATAAAGTGCATTTCATTAGTTCACTTGCATTACATTAAGGTCATTTTTAAATTGCATTAAGTCATCTTCACTAAAATTTGCATATATTTAGATGTTTTTAACATTTGAATTATTAGGTACATTGTATTAAGGCATTATCATTAGATTGCATTCATCTCATTTAAGGTGCACACTTTAAGTGCATTGCATTAGTTAGAAATCATTCATTGCATCCATTAAGATCATTCAACATTAAATGCACATCATGCATGATAGTACCATCCATGCATATTACATATATCATTTAAAGCTCATAATCATTGCATCAATACATCACATTTACATATCAAAAGAAATGCATTCATTAGATTCATTATCCATCTATTATCCATTATATACATCATTATCATTAAAGTAAAACCATTACATATTGCATTCACCTATTCTATGTCATACATAAGACAAAAAAATTAACCATCATTAGAACATATGCAAACATTAAAATTTGCATTCTAAAAAGCATAAAACAAAGCATATAGAATATAGAGTCATATAGAGCTGCATATCATGTAAAACACTTGAAAAAGAGATCCAACACATAAAAACATCATATATAGTAAAATCTATCAAAGAGAGTATCAGATTCCATGGTACCATTGTCATAAAAGGAACAAGATATCAAAGTCTATAACATGATCATCGAAGCAATATTCAAAGATCAATGTCCATCAGCTATCAAAGTATCAACATAAATAACATTAATCAATAAAAAATGATACAACAAAGGTCTAATGTCTCGATCAAAACAATAGAAAAGAGATCATATATCATCAAATTATAAATGAAACAATGGAAATATCTCATGAGAGATCAACTGATAAAGTCACCGGTACCATCAGTACCACTGGTATCATCAGGATCATCAGGACCATCAGGACTGGGAGCACTATCTGGAGGTTGACTAGAACTGGCCTATAAACCATGCTAACTCATAGTAGCCACAAAAGTTTGCATCATCAAGCTCATCTGTGAAACCTAATGTTGAATAGATGATATTTGAGTCTGCAAAGATGCAACATCTGATGCTGAGGCTAGTGCATGACCCTGTATTGCAGAAGACTAAGGTGGAGGAACATAAGAAGATAGCATCACCAAAGAAGATGGATCACCCAAAGATGGAACAAACTGAGAAGATGAAGGACATGAAGATGATGAAGGCATGGAAACTGAAATAGAAGCAGAAGTAGAAGAAGTTGCCTGAACCAAAGGAACAACCAGAGGAATAACTTGCTGAGTGGGAGGACCCTATACCTGATCAAGTAATACCTATAAAATACTAACATCCATCTCCCTCTAGCCCCTAGCCCTAGGCCTATCCACTGGATCTCTGACCACCTGATGTAAAATCTTGTCAACCTGTCGACATCCTGCCTGATCACCACCCCTAGGAGGAATCAGAGTAGAAGCTATCACTAACATCTGTACTCTACCTACTCTAGCTCTGGGATGACCCCATTGTCAGTGTCGACCCCTAATCCAACCATGACCACCACCTCCATCATCATCATCATCATAATCATCACCACCACCATCTCCACTAGCACCATCATCCCCATCTGATAACTCCTCAATAGTGGGAATCCTCTCGGTAGGATCTGTGAATCTAGGAAAAGGATATCGATGTAACCATGCACCATACTCATAAGTAATATCTGCATCCATGATATGTGACCTAGGAGCCCAAGGATGATATCCAATCTCTCGTATCTCTCAAATAGCTATAACATAGTCTACATAAGGGCCCCACAATGATCTCTCAGCCTGTACATGAGCATACATAGCTATGCCTTGTGGCATATCCTGAACATGCCCATACTGATGGAAAATGCGGCAAAAGAAAAATCTCTCAATAACAAATGTAGAGCGACCGATCATCTAGCGAGGGTAGAACATATAAGGAAGCTCACCATCATCCTCTAGCCAAGTCTCACATCCGAGATAAGGTCTCCACACAACAATATCCAAGTCATCAATCCAACATTGCCAATAATCTAGCTTACCCATATGGGTATGGATAATGATACTACTGTATATCCATGCAAAAGGCCAACCTAGCTGACAATCTCATGTTTTCATAGGATGTGACACTGGGATATGCTCCCAAGTCCAAAGCTGTAACAAGATAGCTCCAGTACTTAAAGTGGTAGAATGTCTATATACGATAGTGTGCAACTCATGATATAATTGGGCCAACACACAGGAACCCTAGTCAAACCGACGAGGCTTTGCCATCAAATCCTCTAGAATAGGACCCCACCTAACCACAAACCCATGTCCATGCCTATCAGGAAGTAGGAAACCACCGATCAGAGTACCAAGAACAACATATAACATAGGGAATGAAATGAACTGAGCCCATTGGATATGGTGGTCACCAATGGAAGGATCACCAAAGACCCATCGACATGCTGAGCCATCATAGACAATATCATAGTAGACAAGCTCTCCTCAAGTAGGTAACCGCAGAATGTGATAGACATCCTCAGGTGTAATGGTCATTTCCCCCATGGGAAGATGAAAGGTGTTATGGTCTGAGTGCCAATGCTCAGCCATAATAGTGATAAGACCTCGATTCACTCAGAATCGAGGAAGATACAGAAGAAAGGACAAACCACACTGAGCAATATGATGACAATCGACAACACTCAAATCAGGTATCATATCCCATGACAAAGGATACGAACCACAGATACATAAGGACCCAAGATCCTCCTACAAAAAGAAATTTCAAACACATCAGAAGTGAAATCAGAAATTATGGGACTGTCCTAAGTCAATCAAAAATTTATAAACCTATCAAACCACAATCAAATTTCATGTTTCTACTCAGATAGAATGAAAATTTTATCATCACCCATCATTTGAATCTAGATTGATGAATGATATTCTAATTATGACTGATTCCTAACTAACATATCACAACTTGTTATAAAATATCAAGAATGGGAACTTAACCTATCAATTGATCAACGACGTCAAATTTTTTTTGCAATTTGGACATGAACAAAATTCAAAATTTTTGCAAAGTAAAAGTGTTGTTTCATGATGCAAAAGTGAATAAAATCAAAAGCGCTTCTTAAAAGTGTGAAAGTGCTTAGTAATGTTGTAAAAGTGACAAACTAATCAAAAACACCCAAATATATAGTGGAAGCGCTCCTAAAAATTGTAAAAGCGCAAAAATGAGCAAAAGCGCACATTAACAGAGGAAAATCAGAGAAGGGCATAAAATTGGCAAGCAAAAGTGCTCAATCAATTCGTGGAAGCACACATTAAAAGTGCAAAAGCACACATTCAAAGGCAAAAGCACCATTAAAAGAGGCAAAAGTGCCCATTCAAGGAAAAAAGAGAAAAAAGGGGCTATTTACCAGGAAAAATTTGAAAAAAATTGAACTTAAATGCATGAATGGAAAAAATGAAGAGGTACATGGACTCACCAGAGGTCCTGAGCTAGGCAGATGCTGATAGCGGTGGCATTTCTTGAACCAATGCTTGCAAAGGGGGACAAACATTGTGAAAAGTCAAAAGCTCAGAGAGAGTAAAAGTCAAAAGTGAAAGGTAAAAATAAATAGTAAAAAGGGATTTTGACCCCTTTATATAGCTTATTGACCTAAAAGAGGAAACTTTGACCTAAGAAAAGACCTTTTTATCAAAATTGACCTAATAAAGTGATTTTATCATCAAATTAGTCAAAGCAGGGGCATTTGAAATCAAACGGACCAAACATCAAAATCAGAAATCAAAATAAAATTTACTAAAAATTTAATTAGATCAACATCAAATTGACCTAAATCATTGAGATTATCAAACAACGATCAAATTTTATTTCATTTCCAAGGGGGAATACCATTGGAAATATCAAACATTAACAACATCATCAAGAATCAAGAGATTGATCATCAAATTAGAGTGAAAGCTTTTATTAGGAAAATTTTTGTAATCAATCAAATGGGACATCACATCAAAATCAATCATCAAATCAGGCATTGCATTAGAATCTTTCATCAGAATCAATCATCGTATCAAGGATCCATCGTCAAAAATGATCATTAGAATGACCATCAAAGTACCACATCATATCAGAACGATCATCAAAACTGCATCAAGGGTATTAAATCAATTGAAATCTGCATCAATCTCCTATCACATATCAAGGATCGACCATTGAAAGACATCAAATGAACATCAAAGGTCGACCATCAATGAATCAGGACCTATCATCAAGCAAAATTAGAGTATTCTTTGAATCGACATGCTTCCCACATCAACTCAAAGAGGTGCATTTGTAATCACTAAAAAATGGACAAAGACAATTTAATGATAAATCAAGTCAAATCAAAGCAAATCAAGGACAAAATTGAAGTAATTGAATCACAATGCATAATTAGCCAATCAAAATCAAAATCAACTCTTAATTTGAGATAAATTAAAATTGAGAGTATTTTAATCAAATGCAATCAAATCAAAATACAATTAAATCAAATAATTGTATAGTCTTGGATTAAATCAAATTCAACCCAATCAAGGGGTACATGGCTAAAATAAATCAATTAATAAATCTTAATTACTCTCAACAACCCAAAAGGAGAGGAAATTCAATCAACCAATGAGATTTGAGGTAAGGCATTCACATGGATCAAGCCAAATTGAATCTCAATCACTCAAAGTGAAAGAGAATCTTGTCCATTGATCTTGTCTACTTGTCCCAATCTTTGAGGACACAAAATTTGCATTGTCTTCAAAGGGTGGAACCAAAGACTCAACCAAGGCTTAATCATGGTCAACTACACTACACCCCCTACCATTTGAAAAATCTATAAAAGGAAGGCCTAAATTCATCATAATCAATAACCACACATCTTAGAATTGCATCAAACCTCTTGCATTTTATAGCTATAAAGGCATTTTAAGAGCTTAATTAGCATTCACTTTGATCTAATTGTTAGCTTTAGCTTGTTTATCTTATCAATTCTCATTCTAGGATTGTCATTAATGGTAGCTTGTTGAGAGCTTCTATTAACATCCTTAGATAGAGAGCCATATGATGCTCAATTGATCATTAATTTGCTAAATAGTTGCTTAATTGTGGTTTATTTAGTTTCTATTTCAATTATTGTCAATACTAATTCTATGAAGATACTATTTCTTGTATACACTCCTTAGTTGAAATCATGAGCGAAGAAGATGACATGGAGGAGAAGATTTTGAAGTGGTAGAAGATGCTTGATGACCTTGTGGTAATAAGGAAGGAATGATTCTAGGTTTTGGAAAAAGTTTATGAAGGCTCAGAGCTAGACAATTTTGATGAATGGATCCAGGATATAACAGGTGCATTGACCGTCTTTGAAAAGGTTCTCAAAAGAATGGATAAGAGACGTGATAACAATATACTTTTTGTGAAAGAATTGCATAAGTTCTTCGAAGGTATGGACTTGGATCTATATGATGAGGATGATGACAAGACCATGCATTCGGTGAGCACCATGGTTGATCAGTACTTGGCTATATTCCAGGGTTTCAAGACAAAGGAGGATCTCCAACAAATGTTTTATCAAAATGAGGAAATCCAGAAAATGTTGTCTCAAGAAGAAGAAATACAAGGTTTTGTAGATGAGTTATTCGCCTTCCAAGATAGACAACAAGAAATCCTCGAGGGGATCAAGATGCCCAATTTTGAAGAAGTATGGGATATTGTGGAAAGGTTTTGAAAAGCACATCCAGAAGTGCTCCCTAGTCAGTAAGCAACCAGTCCAGAGATAGCTAAATTTTGTATAGAGAAAGGCAGTTTTTTGTACTTAGTCAATTTTGCAGTGCTTGTTTTTCGGCCTTTCAGCCTTGCAAAACTTTCAGCCTCTGAAAGTACGAAGTCTAAAATTGGGAATGAAGGACTTGGCACTTACTCATTTTTGGGACTTGATTTTTTCGGACCAACTGTCATGATTTGGGCATTTTTTGGCACATTCAAAGTTTAACTCCAGTTGTCTTAGAGTTCATTTTCCAGTCAACTGGGCTTCTTTTGGGGGGTCATTTCTGCATGATTTTGAGATCTCTTCCAGTTGATTCCACATGGAGAAGCCACAACCAAGGATCAAGGGCAGAATTGTGAAGATTATCAAGAGCATGCACGAGTTCCAGCTCCATTTTTTAGAGGTTTAGTGCAAGATTTACTCAAAGTTTTGTAATGCATGAGGTTTAATGTCATGCTAGGGTATTTTAGCTAAGTTTTAGAGGTAGTTTCATTAATGTAATCTCTAGTTTAGTTTCATTTTCAAGTTTTAGAGGAAGCCAAACCCTAGCTGCGAAAATAAGAGCATAACTCTATAAATTATAATAAAATGATGTAATGAGGGTCGATTTGATCATTAATAAAATAGATACAATTGGTGCTTCATTCATGGTGTGATTCTTCTGCTATCTATGTGAAATTTGTGAATGTGTGATTTGTTCATTCTTTATTTCAAAGAGCCAATTGATTTTTTGATGATTTTAAGTCTGTGATTATTAGTTCGGTGTTTTCTAGTATTACATTGATGTGTTGTGATGAATTTTTGAGAAGATTATTCTTTTGGTGATTGAAGATTAACTTGTCTCACATGTGCCCATGGTGTCTTCATGATCTGATGAGTTTTGTCTTACCATATGTCTGCATTTGTTTCATCTCCGCTGATGATTGCATCCATATAGCTGAAGATTGTGATATGATCTGATCTCTGTTTTGTGGTTTTCTTCATCTTCTTGGTCTTTTAATTTGCATAGTGGTGTGATGCTAGTTTATGTCCATTAGTTTCATTTTCAACAATTTCCTTCAATTTCTTGTTACCCTACTACTTCTTACCCTCTTTGAAAATCACTTTCAGTAGATTAATTAGTTTAGCATTGCTTTTATCTTTAAATCAGAAAATCCAAAAAGAGAAACATTATGGTATTCTAAAGTTTGTTTTACAGTTTTCCTTGAGAGAAGAACCAACAAAGGCCTCCTTGTTAACAAATTCACATTTTTCTTCCATTGAGCTATCCAAGCGGTTGAGATCCATCCATAAGGAACCTTGAGATTGATACCATCAATCTTCCAAGAGGGGAATTTGCTCGCGTAAATTCCTAGCCATTATCTTTGTGTAAAAATGACACTCAGCAAAACCTATACTTCACTGTTATCTTGTTAATTTCTCTGGAATTAGTACACATTCTCCATTCTCCATTCTTCTTAGGTGCCAATATCGCAAGTACTGCACAAGGACTCAAACTTTCTCTGATCAAACCTTTCTGTAACAATTCTTGAATCTATCAGTTTAATTCCTAATTTGTGGTAGGTGTCAACTGATGAGGTGCCTTATTTGGTAAAATAGCTCTAGGGATGAGATCCTGCAATGATAAATGCTTCTCTTCAGTGGCAAACCATTAGGTACATTATCAAAAATAATTTCACTGTACTCGGTGAGTAACTTATCAATTTCCTTAGGGACATTATCCTCTATTTTCTTACTTAGTTTGTTAGGAATCATAACAAAACATACATCATTCCTTTTTAAATCCTTAACAAACTTTCTTCCTTCCATCAAGCAAACTTTCACAGATGTGAAAATATTACTAACAGGTTCTTCCATCAAAGGTAACAAGATTTGTCTTCTTCCATCATCCCAAATAGTATACTTATGCAATCTCCCATCATATATAGCATGTCTATCACATTGCCAAGGTATACCCAACAAAATATGACAACAATCCATAGGCATGATATCACATAACACCTTATCATAGTACTTTCCAATTTTCAAATTCACATAACATTGTTCACTTACCAATAGTGTATGCTCATCTTTGATCCATGAAATCTGATAGGGCTTTGGATGTTCCAACCTTTTCAACTGCAACTTTGTGACAATCTCCTCAGATGCTAGATTCTCTGAGCTACCACTGTCAATGATTACCTTCCAAACTTTGTCAGAAACTCTACATCTAGTCTTAAAAAAACTTTTCCTTACCGAATCTTCCTTTTTACCTTCATTCCAAAGTGCTTTTCTTACCATCAAGTTATTTTCCTTTTCAGGTTCATTCGGTGACTCTTCTTGCACCAAAGCATTTCTATTGCTACCAACCTTCTTACTTACATGTGTACACTAAAATGATCTATGTCCTTCTTCTCCACAATTGTAACAAGTTCCTCAAAAACCACCTCTATTATAACCACCTCAGTAGTTATTGCCTTTGCCTCTAGATGAACTTTCACCTTTCCACTCGGTCTTGCCTTTATCTAGAGTTGTCTTTTTTGGTTCAGATCTACTATTTTCACCATGGGATCTACCTCTTCCTCTAGGGAATCTACCACCTCTACCTCTTTGTCTTTTCTCATGTCTCTTATTGAATTTCTCCTTAGCTTTCAATGCAAATTGATAAGCCTCTTCAATGTTCTCCAATTTGACCAAACTAATTTCTTCTTGGATGGAAATTCTCAAACCATTCAAGTATCTAGAAATTCTTTTCACATCATCTTCATCATGTCTAGATTTGATATCTAATATATAGAATTCCTTAGTATATTCCTTTACTGAACTATCTTTTTACCTTAAACTTTGCATTTTCCTAACTAGGTTAATTTGATAATCACAAGGTAAGAATTTTCCTTTCAATTTATTCACCATTTTACTCCATACCTTGATTTTGTCTTTGCCTTTCCTCTTTCTGTCCAGCTGCAGATGTTCCCACCATAAGGATGCATGACTTTTCAACTTTGTGCTTGTAATTTTCACCTTATTTTCCTCAGGTACATTTTCATACTCAAAGTACTTTTCCATCTCAATGATCCAATCCACCAATTCATCAGAATCCAACTTTCCACCATACTCAGGAGGATTAAAGTGTGGTGTAGACTTTAGACTTGTCAAATCCTTCAGGAATATTTCCTCACCCTGATCCATTACAGGTGTAGGTTCTACATCACCTTATTCTACCTCAATTTCATCATCACTAACATCTTCAAGATGTCTTCCTCTTCTCTGGGTTGTTTCAATAGCTTCTAATCTAGCAGCAAGTTGTCTCAACATGTCTGCCAATCTTGGATCCGCATCTCACCTCCCATGAACCATCTTGAAAACCCTCTACAATTGCAAGTTAGATTACAATTTGCTACCCCACAACAATTCACTAGGTCTTCACAAGAAGGAACCTTCAAATCTAGATTCGTAAACCTAGATCCAGATCTCACCTCACTCTGATACCACTTGATGCAAGAGGGGACAGGAGGGGCCAACAATGGAACACCCTAACCAGATCCACCTTGCTCAACAACACATGGAAGCAACAACACACAACATTAAGAGAGAGAATGCAGAAACTTTCATATATTATCTTCAAATTGATTCATACATGTCGGGCTGTAAGGCCTTCCCAGTTTTGGCTAGACATTACAATCAATTACATAAGTCCTCAAACATGGGAGGATCTGTCAACAATATCTAAACTTCTATCTTCTATCTTCTATCAAAATTGACTACTAAACTCTAACCAAACAACTATATTTATACAAGAGGCTACCGAACCAAGTTGGCCTTCAAATCCATAATCAATGGAAGGAATGACCAAATCTAGGTCCATACGCTTCCCAATGATGGATACCAACATTAAGTCCATGAACCAAATTAACTGCATGAGTCAGCCTCAAAAGAAATCCAAAACAAACAACTTGGTAAGTGTAAGTAAGGAAATCGAGTGCCAGACAAGCATCATCGAGCACCAGGGAAATTCACTGGGCGCCAAAGAGATAATTGACCAACATCGGCGAACAAAGGAAACTGAGCAACATCGAACCAACTCAGTCAAAGTAGGAACTAAGCTACACAAACAAACTCAAATATGTTTTTGGTGACATAGGATTTCCAAGGACCCGAGATGCTCCTGCATCAATTTAGGACCCTCTTTTTGTGTTTTAGGGTTATATTTGTGCCCTAGTTATGGTTTCCATGCGTAAGGCCCTATTGGTTTTGTATTTAGGCAATAAGGGTTCATTGTTTGTGCCAAATTTTGAGCCCTAGTTAGTCAAGTTTTGTTGGTATTGGTAGTGCCATTTTACCTATCCTCTTTGATTGCTAGGATCTTTTCCCCTTTGTGCCCTATAAATTCCCTAATCATGACCTAGTTTGGGGCATGTGTGTTTTCTAAGCCCAAAATGTTGAGTGCCTTTGTTAAGGGATTTTCCATTCTAAGCATTATCTAGTTTAATCCCAATGGAGGGACACATGTCAAAATACTGAGCCATGAACCCCTAGTTTGATACTTCCTTTTCTAACTAGTTGTTGATTACTTATACTATGGAACTTTAGTTCCTGACCACTAGTCACTTTTAAGACCATAAATTCAAATACTCCCCAAGGTTAGCCATTACATAAGTCATAAGAGTCCTTATGGTAAATTTATGAAATCATTATATAACCTTTAGTCCTCGAGCTTTGAGTTTCCATTTTATTGATCGCAATTAAAAAATAAATGATCCCCACCTAGATTTCCCCAAGATCTTGTAAAGTGTTATCTATCATAGATAATGATTCTAGTCTACATGATCCTAGATTCTTTCACTCTTCATGTCTAAATTCAAGGATATAGTCACACAGATCCCTAGAACCTTAACACTGGGATTTGCTTATGTTTTCTAAAAGTAACTTTATTTGTCTTATGTGTACTAGTAATGTCTCATTCTTGTAGAAAAATACAACCATGACATCCTCTTCATCGATATAGGGAGTAGAAAGTGAGGCACACTTATCAAAGCATTTTGTAGGAAAATCAAAGTAGAGAGAGATGGAGAGGCTACCTCTTACCATGAAATACAAAATGGATGGTGTTTTCCAGGCCTCCAGGCTAGGGAATGAAGTCTAGAACATAACAACTATGGAGATTGGAGACTGCAATTTAGAATCCATCAGAGAAAACATCCAGGAGGGACAAGATGCCAGAGAAGTCCAATGTCTAAATATTGCTCAATCTAGATTGATTCAGGATACCTTCTTTCCTACCTCCTTCTAGTGTCCAAAATTCATTTGAATATTAGAAAACCACTACTCAGAGGCCACTTGTGATTGCTCTATAACAAATGGTTCCCCTATCATCACCTTTGATGTAGATTCCATTACTTTGAACTTTCATATTCTCTACCATAAAAATTCAATAATAGTGAATAAGGAAAAGACCATGAATGAATAATTAAGTGTAGATAATTATAGAAAAAGGGACATGAATGGGCATTGGCTCCTTGTGCCATGCAAGGATGCACTTAAAATTTTTTCCAATGTACTTCATCCTTCTCATCCAAGGGATAATCATAATGTTGTTCTATTTTTTCAATGAGTTGAATGTGCAATAATATGCCCCTAGATGTATTATTTCATCATCAATGTTTTAATTGGGGATACTTATTTTGATTGGTCCAAGATCATCTTGGATAATAAAGATGAACAGTTGCAAGAGGTTCAAAATATAAGGCAATTATCATGACTTACTTTGTAGTTTGGTTGACAACTTGCCACAAGAATTTTTAAGGAGTTGACAGAGTCATCAAAATGGGTGATGAGCCAAATCAAGCCCTTCGATGGGAATACTACCCATAACTTAAGCTAGATAATTTTCTTGGATCATTTTCTAGAGTTAATGATGCACTTATATATAACTAAATAATAAGACTCAACCAAGATGTCAAGTTTCAGTTGTCAAAGGAATCCATGAGTCTAATTGAACCATGGGGGTATTGGTTTTTGTAGTTATAACATCACACCTACATTCATGTATCCAGATTCAACAAAAATACCTTCTTTCTCCTGTGACACTATTATGATCATATCATCCTATTGGATTTTTTCAGTAAATTTTGGAAACCCACAACACATTCTCTGCCAACAAGATCAAGGCTGTGAGATTCCCCTTCCTATGTGGGGACTAAAAGTGTACTCTACCTATCATAAAGGAAGTAGAGACTAAGATAAAGAGTCTTCATTTGGAGAAATTTTAATTGCAGCAACCACAATATGATCACAAAGGAAGAATGAGAAAGGCAATGCCCAAAAATTTTGCTAGCCACCTAGCGCACCTCAAATATTTTTTGGTAGATTTACAAGATGAGTCCAATGTGTGCTAACACTGATATCATCAACTTACAACACAACAAATGGAGGATTTTGGGCTAAGGACATTCCCCAAGGAATATATTGATAAAACAACTATTTTGGAACCTATATTTGGTAAGCAACTAATATGAGATAAGCCCCTCCCAAAAATTAGATGGAATAGGGAAGAAGTGCATGATATAGATACAATTACACAGGACATGGTGGATCAAATTCATGCACCATTTTAGATATTTTTCTTAAAGAGTGTCAAAATAATAACTGAGGTCCAGTCCTCCCAACAGTATGAAAGGTGAGGTAAGAAGAGGGTAGGGACCTCACCCACATAGCTGGATCCTCTCTGGGTGGCCTGGATAATTAGGAGTGAAAATTGATAAATCATGGAACCTTTCTTTTGTTGCTAAAAAATGAGTTATCATCGGGTTCAATGCATAACCCTTGTTGGTTGCACCACCTTTCAACGTAGCAACAAGCTTTGTTGTCCCTAGATGAGGTATCCCACACACTACCATAGAAGAATATATGGATGAAGATGATGTTGATGATGTAACCCTAGTACACCCAAAGAAAAAGAAGAAAATATAACTTTTGGTTGTGGATGATGCACCCACATAACCCAACCTCGAAGGCCGGCATAATTTTGACGACACCTAGGCCCTCGAGACCGAAGAACCCAAAGATGATCCCACATTTGAGCATCTTCCATATTTTTTTTAACATGGATGTTGATTCCACTCTTGAGAACCCCAATGAGGTTCAAACCATTTAATATCTAGAGAACCTCTTCCAGAAGGTGGAATAAAATAAGAAAAAAGGATGGAAGAAGAAAGGATCAAATAAGAAGAAGAGAAAATCTATACCATAGACAAAGAGAAAGAGTGTGCTAAACAAGAGGAAAAGGAGAAGAAAGAAGCCAATGATCATGCCCTCCATGAATAATATTTCCTCAAGGCTAAAAGAAAAAGGAGGGCCAAAGAGGTTTAAAGAAGAAAAGAAGAGGAAGATAAGAAGGTAGTCAAACACACAATCCAAGTGCAATCAAAATAAGAGGCTTGCCAAAAATCCATAGAGGTTATAGAGAAAAGGAAGAGAGATAAGGAAGGTTCCAAAAAGATATAGGAGGAAGAGAACCAAAAGATAGAAGAAGAAATGAAAGGGCTAAGGAACAAACTAAGGTACTAGGGGAAACTAGACCTTTAGGAACAACCATACATCCTACATCCAACACTCCTCCAGATACTCCTACATCCACCCCTACTTTGAATTTCTAGCTAAATTTGTAGAACAACTTGCTAATTCTACAACCAGATCTAGAGAACCCTCCATCTGATCCTCAGATGGAAAGATAAACACCACTAGAGAGAATAACATTGGAGTGCAAAAACCCTCCTCATAAAGAATAAGTGCCACTTGTAGAAGAGGACCAAGTAGAGCGGGCAAGTGAGATGCCTCAAGTAGATATAGGGAGTAATGAAGGGGATATCTTTGGTCCACCATGTTGGTTGGTCGAGAAACATAAAAGAAAATATCTAGACTAGCCTCACATCATGTTGTCACTCCAAATCATCATTAGGGAATTGGCACCCTGAGAAGGCTAAAAGGGCATGAGCGTTATATGCAACCAAGAGAAATACATGGGGTAAGATAGTGGCTACCATAGTGACACCTCTCAAGGATAAAGATGAGTCTGAGGTAAATTCTGAGGACTACAAGTTATGCGAGATCAACCTTGGTAAGATAAAAAAAAATGGGGAGAGCTTTAAGATATCAACATGTTCATCGGTGTAGTTCACGACCAATATCAGAAGGAGCATCAAAAAAAGAAAGATTTGCAGGCTTCTGAAGCCAAGTTAAAGAAAATAATTTGGGAACTCACTTCAGTAGTGGTGAAAACACCCACAGAATTAGTTCCACTCAAGGAGAACAATTATTTGTAGACAATACAGAAGAAAGCATTGGTGGTAGATGACTGGATCTCTCACCAAATAAGAGCAGTTTCAAACTTTCTTACCAAGTCTCTTCTAAAATAATTAGAAATTAAAAAGGTTTTTTCCAACATGAAGTAAGAAAGGGCATATGTGAGCTCGATGTTGTCTGACACACTAGACAAAGAGAAGTGATGAAGGAGATCACCGAGCTAAGTGAAGATAATTTACATGAAGTTGTCATCCTTAGCGAGACTATAAAATACCTAGGGCTTTCTTATCGGTGGTTGGGTCTCTATTTGGATCTCTTATATGTGGCTTGCAAGTCCCTTGCATAATGTTTTTCAACATTGCAATGATATGCTTCCAAATATGCTAGATTTGTATAGGATGTTACAGGGTTAAAACCCACTAAAGTAGAGGGGTTCAAACTTATAGATTAATTGATTTTTGTATTTGATGAGAAAATAGAGAGGAAATTTGCGTCCTCCCAAGTGTTTGATGGAGTAATATTGAATGAATTCACCAAACTAGTTATAGTCACCCATGAAATCACTAAGGTCAAGACATGGATGGCTAAGCAAGTAGTCGAGGCCCAGGATAAGCTCAAAGAGGCCCAAATATGAACTCAATGCATAAAGGATATGAATGAATAAATTATTAAGGAATGCATTGAGAACTATAAGAAATATATGGAGGGTTGGTCTTCTTGGTAGGGTGTTCCTATTTTTTCCCTTTCTTTCATTTAGTTAGGTTTTTGATTCTGGAGCCGCGAACCCTGGTAATTATAAAAAGAAGAATTATTTTTTTCTTTATTCATTCCTATGGTATGGGTTGATATCTCCCCCTAGAGCTAACTTTCGACTACACATATGTGTTTTTATTTGTGCAGTGTTAGAGATATGACAAGTACAGTCTAACATGGAAGCAATAGATGGTGTGGGTCACCTACAAATAATTTTGTCTACTATCAAGAATACCACTCTAGAATTTAAAATCCAAGTACAAAGGGCATACATCTTGATAAGGCTTTGACACAACACTTATGAAGCATGATGACCCAACTATTTTAGATTTGATAAACATGATTTACATTTTGGTAGATCTCTCCCCTCAGGTATTAGACCATGGTTTCCTTTCCTATCTTCATCTTTCATGCTTCTTTCTTTCCTTTTTGAGCTTGTAATTGTATATGATATACATGCCTGTAAATCTGGTCTTAATATTTTCTTGAAGGAATACCTTTTATGTGTCAGAGCCTTCTCACAACTAACATGCCCCTTGAACAAACAACCTTGTGTCCAACTCAGCTCATCCAAAACTATCATGACCCGATAACTAGGTTCTTAGGAGATAGGGGAACTTGTTTTCCCAGTACTCTTTTTCAAGCAGATTTGGTTGGTGCTTTGGTACATGATGATAACTCATCTTTGTTGCATGGTTGAGCAAAAGTTCTCCATCAACAATAGGTTCTTCATATTCTTTTCCACCAAACATGGATATTTTATAAGTTATTTTTCCATACGATGATGTAATCACAAAGGGTCCTAACCTATTTTCCTTAAATTTTCCTTTCTTCTCTCTCTCTCTCTCTCTCTTGTTGATTCATTGAGTTCTCTCTAAGAACTAGATCATGTACTTGAAACTCTCTAGGTTTGATACTTTTGTTATAGTTCCTTGAAATCCTCTTTTGATAAACCTTTATGTGATCACATGCCTAGTGTTGATGTTATTCAAGAAATTTAAGTTCTTGCAATCTATAAACTCTATAGTCTTCATCTATTAATATGCCATGTAGAGAAACTCTAAGTAATGGAATTTCAACCTCCAAAGGTAAAACCACCTTAGTTCCATAGACTAGAGAAAAGGCTGTAGATCTGATACATGTTTTAATGCTAGTCATATAAGCCAATAATATTGGATTTAATTGGATGTGGCAATCCCTTCATGTATCATCAACTATTTTCTTAAGGATCTTAAGGATAATTTTTTTAGATGATGTTGGTTGTCCATTCCCTTGTGGGTAATTTATTGAAGAGAAATGTTGAATGATATGGAATTTTTCACCTAATTATTTGACATCCTTGTTTTTAAACTATTTTCCATTATCTGGTATGATGACATGTGGAATATCGTATCTGCAAACTATGTGATTTAAGATAAACATGGAAATCTATTTTCCTGTTGTAGTTGATAAGGGTACGATTTCAACCCATTTTATAAAATATTTTATTGCAGTTATAATTTATTTATGACCATTTGAAGAATGAAGATATATCATCCCAATAAAGTCAAAACCCCATTAATAAAAGGGCCAAGGTGTGGTCAATGGATGTGTCTCTTGTGTAGGCACATGTATCAGGTTCCCAAAGAATTGGCACTTTTGGAAAATCTTTACAAACTGGTATGCATCTTTCTTAATTATTGACCAATAGTATCCCATCATAATGAGTTTCTTGGCTAAGATAAACCCACTAGAGTGAGATCCAAAAATACCTTCATGAACATCTTGTAAGGTTTTCCTAGACTCCTCACCCTCTAGACATCTAAGCAATATCCTTTCAAGACCTTTCTGATTCAATGTGTCTAATATAAGGACATAACAAGGGGTTTATCATATGAAGTTTTTTTTTTAATTATGATATTGATTCAAGGGAAGAGTATTATAATTTAGGTACGTATATATAGGACCATACCATGGGGAGTTAGGACCTACAATGAGGCATATAATTTGGGAATCAAGTTGGTCATATGCAAGTTTTACCAATTCTTCCACCAATAATTCATATCTTTCATTTTGATCAGGTACTTGTAGAAGTGAAGCTAATATTTCCATGGCATTTGCTACTTTATTTTTAGCTCTTGGTATTTGTTCAAAGGTTATCATCACAAAATATTTTTTAAGATCATATACCATCCTTTTGTAAGGCATCAATGTTTCATCTTTGGTTTGATATTGATCATTTATTTGATTAATGATCAATTGAGAGTTAGAATAGATTTGTAATTGTATTATTCTCTATCCCAAAGCTATCTTGATTCCAATCACAAGTTCTTCATATTCTACTATGTTGTTGGTGCACGGGAACAAAATCTTGTAGTTCTTTGGTATTGTAAATCCTTGAGGTGTAATGAACAAAATTCTTGATCCTGAGCCATGTTGAGTATATGACCCATCAAAGTAAAGCTTCCATGTTTGAGGTATAAGTGAAAAAAAAATGTGCATCTATAAATTCTACTTTTATAGGTTCTTCACTTGATATTGGTTCCTTTGTTAATTTATCTGCTATGACTTGGCCTTCAACAACTCTTTGGTCTACATAATCTATATCAAATTTACTTAGCACCATGACCCATTTAGCCAACCTTTTTGTGAGAGCTGAATTAATAAGAAGATATTTTAATGGATCTATCTTAGAAGTTAACTTTATTTTATGTGCTATCATATAATATCTTAGTTTTTGTGAAGAAAAAACCACCGCTATTCATGCTCTCTTTATAAAGGTGTAATTGAGCTCATATTTAACCAAGGTTTTACTAATGTAGTAGATAGATTATTCTTTTCCTTGTTCATCTTCTTTTGCTAATAAAGCTCCCAATGCATTTTTTGTTGCTGAAATATAGAGTATCAAGAGGTTTTTCATTTCTATTATGTGTTACACTAGTGATCATTCCAGCTCCTAAGAATCCCCTTCCATACATGTTAGTCCAACACAAAGTGAGAAAAGTGAATGAAATCCAAAATAATTGAAAAATTGATATTCATTTAAAGAGGATAAGCATCTATATTAATCATAGGTGTTTGATAAAAACCTTGATACATACTAGTAATTATCAAATATCTATTAAATGCTTTACCTTCCTCGCCAAGTATTTCATCCTCATTTTCCCAATACATCTCTTTTGCACATATGTTTGATCTCTTTGCCTCTTTCTCCTTGTAATAATCTAGAATTATGAAGGTTGCATTCCAAGATTTCCTAAATTTTTCCATTTGCAACACATTTGGAACAAAATGTTACTCCTAAATGGATTAAGTGTTGTCATTAGTATTCATTTGTACAGTCAGTAAACAAAGTGAGATAGTTTTGTCGATTATCAATATGTAGTAGTCACTGAGAAAAGAGGTTACGAGTACATAGGATTACTGAGCGCCAGTAAACACCGAGATCGAGAGACAACATTTACCGAGTAATCTAGTGTGAACAACCTTTTTCCAAGCAAGAAAATAGTTTACCAGGATCAAGGTGAATATTTATTGCGGATGTAATCATTTAATGAATGATGATTCCTATGTAATGATGATCTAGGTTAATCATATAAATTGTTGATCATCAAGAAGTAGCCACACTCAAGGACATCTGAAGATCAGATAGGGTTTTGACAAAAGGATTTTTGACAGAAGCATTCAGTTTATCAAAACAGATATAAGGCTACCGAGAAATTTAGAAGGACACACTCATCACAACAAGGTGATATCTTTATTGTACTTAAAGGATGTGATATCAACAATTTGAGTTGTATTTCATTTAGGTCATATATCATTGTTACTCTCTAACAATTATATCAGACTTAAAATCTCCTAACATAGTGGACTTAACCGTTCTTAGCAAAATCTCTTAACTGAGTGCACACATGTATTGTGTTGCTAAAATCCTCTAACCAGGTAGATCTATTTGATCTTATTGTTACTCCTAATAGGTTAAGATCACCAAAAGTGATCAATCTTTTTAAGCCTTAACCAATAACTTTATTTTTGTAGAAGTGAAGCTTTGTGGGTTCCATCCCCACCATAATTTTTACCTTCTAACAAGGGTTTCTGTGATACCAAAATACATGTGTCATGTGTATTGAAGTTTCCTATATGTTTTATTGATTTTCTTACATGCATTTATATTTTAGTTATGGTATTAACGTATGATGAATGTAATCTACACAGTCGGTTATTGAAGTTCAAGTTTACAAGGATTAGTTTGAAAAGTTTTAAGGGTATTGATTCACCCCTCCCCTCTTAGTACACACATTTCTATAATTTCATTAATTGGTATCAGAGCTAGTTCTCTTCTTAAGGAAGTATAATTAGTGAAGAGAAAATATCTTAAGCATGGAAAGGTATAAGCTTGACAAGACTGTTGAGAATCAAAAATTGCAGTTGTAGATCTACATTGAACAATTCAAGGAAGCCAAAGAAAAACTGAGAGATTTAATGGTCAAGAGGAAGGATATGCCATTTCGGTATAATGAGACTGATTATCATGAAGAAGAGATAGATGATCCATTTGAAGGATCTGGATCTAGATCTGGTAGCATATCTTATGTATCTGAAGTAACCATATCAGATCTATCTAAAAAGAATCAACATCTTACTAAACAAGTAAAATCATTGCAGATCAGTCAGGAGACACAAATGGTTAGAATGATTGATGTCATGAATAATGCAAGGCAAGCTAAACAAGAAAGGAATCTGGCTATTGATGATAGAAGAAAAATGATTGATAAGATACAAGAAAAGGAATTTGAAATACTAAGACTTACCAAGCATCATTTTGAAATCTCCAATTAGATGGTTGTCATGAGTCAGGAAGTCAACCGAGTGAATAGTGAGCTTACTAGAAGATTGGAAGACATTGGTGAATTGAGAGAATCAAATTAAAGATTGAAGAATGAAGTAAAGGTTCAACAACAACATAATGAGATGATTAAGAAAGCTGAAGAAAGTACTAAAATGATGGATGAATTCCTAATAAATCAAAGAGGACTTGACAACACTATTGGTTTAGGCTATACCGAGCAGGGAGAGTCATCAAGACAAGATCAACATAAGAGTGCCTATGAAAATCCAAGGCCAAAGAATCTCTCATGCTATCATTGTGGAAAATAATGCCACCCATCAAATGTTTGTAGAAGCAAAGAAAAAGGTATTCCTAAATCCACTCCTAAATTTGATGGTTATTGTTACGAATTCAATAAGTATGGACATCAAGCACATGAGTGTAGATCAAATCTGAATAAGTCACCTAAGAAACCTTATATGGAAAAGCGCTATCACACTTGCAACATGCATGGTCATATATCAAAAGAATGAAGGATAAAGATGAAGCAAGTCTGGAAACCGAGAGGATAAAACAAGACATATCAATCAAGAAGTAAAGGTAATGCATATACTTGGGATTACAACACTTGGGTTAATTGCACAACATGTGGTAGGTATGGACATATAAAAACTAATTGCACGAGAAAGTATTGGAGAGGAAAATCTCAAAATTGGTTAAATAATGGAATGGCATGTTTGTACTATCATAAGGTCAGTCATTTAAGTAAAGACTGTAGAGACCGAGTACCAGAACTGAATACTAGTGCAAATGGAAACACAATTGAAGAAATTATGAGGATAAGGAATCAAATGTGGAGAAAAGCATCAAATGACAATTTTGAACCAAGTACAATAGTCAGTGACACCTCGTCCATTAGATTAGGTGATTTCACCACCTCCACCTAAGTAATTCAAGTAAGTATGGAACTGAATTTCAACAGGTTATATCTTACAATAGCTCCTTATATCTACTATGTGAATACCAAATCAGCATGAATTAAGATGCACTAGGCTATTATATGTTGATAATGTGAAACAAGTTTAGTCAGTTAAGCTGGACCAAGAAAGAAATTACATTTGGTGAAAGTGTAAGAGACAACTGAGTTGTGTAGTCAACCGAGTATTGATAGTACTCACTGAGTTGAGGTATCTATAGTGTTAACCAAGAGATTTGATTGTCAATCAAGTGGTAGATGGAAAGTATTTAATGCACCGATCAAGGTTTTTGTCTATAAATGTGCAAGAAATAAACTCATTTGTTCACACAGCGATCAAGAGTGATTTGAGAAAAAATTGAGAAGAACGAATCCAAGCATTTCATAGAGATCTAAGTACAGTATGAATAGTTGAAGATAGAATCAAGTAAGTTTGGAACTAATCAAGTTCTCTATATCAAGTTTGTTGAAAGACCTATTTTAGTAATCATGATGAATGCATCCTCATGAACCGTTCAAAGAAAGGAAGATAAGAATAAGAAGGTTATTTTGATTAAGAACATGACTTGCATTGAGCCCCATTACAAACTTCATTCACATGTTGCAGCTCAACCCAACGACACGGGCCGTTCTCTTTGATACCACCTAGGGTTCTACTCATGAAAGATGTTAGATCATACATCCATTGCAAAATTAATGAAATCAGTGACTTTGAGCTCCAATCTACATATCAAGAGATTTGTACTAATGGAAAGCTAAAGGATGATCACAAGAACTTAGAGGTAAAAGGGTTAACCAATGCCCAATATTTCCCAAA
The DNA here is from genome assembly GCA_027943335.1 of Chamaecyparis obtusa. Lineage (NCBI taxonomy): Eukaryota > Viridiplantae > Streptophyta > Pinopsida > Cupressales > Cupressaceae > Chamaecyparis > Chamaecyparis obtusa. Next base: position 738,675 of record BSBK01004811.1, read on the forward strand.
GGAATTCAAAACTGAATGGATATGTATCATACTAAGTCATGTACATGAAGGAAAGCTATGGCTAGATGAACCAATGAAGATCAAAAAGGATATCATACATGCAGTGTAGGGTATCCCACGAATGAAAAAGCTAAATCTCCAAGGCACCCAGAAAGAACTAAGATTGAAAAGTTAACCGGAGTAGAATGGGATGGTAGAGGCTTGAGAATAAACACTATCAGCGACCTTGAAATGAGATTTTTTGTGTATGTTATTGCATACAATATTTTCCAATCAAGTAGATTGAATAGTGTTGCATGTGGAGCAGTCGACATTGCCCATAAGATTGTGAAAAGGGTTTACAACTCAACCTAGTCAAGTTGATTCTAAGATAGTTAAAGGAAAACATGAGAACAATCAGAGTAGCAAGAACGAACACTTGAAAATTTGGCTCATTATTGGTATGTACATTCTTCTATTTGCATAACTTTTTCCCATTAGTTAGTAGTGTAGAATGGGATATCAACCAACCAATTATTGTTCAAATTAGTGAATTAATTCAGAACTTAGGTAAGAACTTTGAACTTATCATGGAAGATTACTTTGGGAATTTCAAAGAAAGAATGGAGAAAAGAACAAGGATACCAAGACATTTGGAAGAGAAATTTAAAGATGATATTTGTTTTTTGGTGGATATCGACACCACCCTAATCAAAGTTGTAGAGCCAATAACAGCTTGGCTACCACCCATGAATTATAAGATAGATATTGATATAGCTACAAAAGCAATAAAGGCTTTGCTTGCCAAGCCTAAGGACAATAATTCTACAAGGTTTGGAACCTTTGATGAAGCTAAGTCTAGAATCAAGATGAGACTTGTAGTTGAAAAGATGGGCAGAAAAAATGAGAAAATGGTTAAAACTCTTAAGAAACAATTTGGTGTCATGAAGACATTGAGAAATAGGTTGAAGAAGAAATTGAAGAAACTGAGGAATAGGCACCATTCAATGAGAACATAGATGAAGAGGCCATTGAGTTCAAGGAACATGAACAAGAAGAGCCACCTAAGGCTGAAAAAGGTAAAGGTAAATAGGTTGATACTTCAACCAGGACTAGGACAAGGTCGAAAACTACTAGTTCACCACCTTTGAAGAGAGGTGTTGCAAAGATATCAAGGCCTAAACTGAATTACACATATCAAAAGAGAAAATCAAAGGCCACCATCAAGATCCTAGAACCAAAACGAAGAAGAATCTTATTAGAGAAAAGGATGATAAAGATTCAAAAGAGGAGGACACTAAAAAATTTTGAGTTGTGGTCAATAAAGGACCTCAGAAGATTGATGAGGTAGTAGAAAGGATAAAAACTATTGGAAATCTTGGTACTCCTAAAATTAAAAGGTATCCCCATATGAGTTCGAGGAGCAGGATAAGCTTGAGGAAGCAATAATAAGCATGAAAATTACCTTCAAAATAGTTCCAGTTGAGTTCGCTAGTAGCATACCCAAAGAATTGTATGATAAAGTTTTTGCTAGATGGACTTATGTGCTTACAATAGAGAAAAGGATGAGAGAAAGGTGACTCATTTTGGTAAGATATGATTATTCTATTGCTGAGATAGATGAATCTTTAAAGTAATATGCAAATAACTTTTTTATGAAGGCTAGAGCATTTAAGATTATACAAGGAAAATTGCAAGAGGTAGATGATGAGAGTAGGAACATATGGACTAAAATCCTCAGTTCAATAGAGAAAATTAAGGCAACTATGTCGGCAATCAATACTAAGGAACCTCAATCGAGCATACAAGTAGAAGAGCCTATCAATGTTGATGATGAGACTATTCACATCTCTGACATTGAGCAACTTGAGAAAGAAACTAATAAAGAAGAATTCATAACTATTTCTAACAATGTGATGGAAGGAATTTTGAAGATATCAACTACTATAGGGGATGAACACATACTGATAGAAGACATAACATAAGGTGACCCCGATGATGAGGCTAAAGAAGATGAAATGATTATCGGTGCTATTGAGAACCTTGGTGAAGAAGAAGCAATTGAGGTAGCCTAAGAAATGGTACCCGGTAATCTACCTATACTGGTACAAGCTATTGAGATAGCTACTAAAACACAAAATGTGAACACTCCACCCGAGAAGGTAAAAGATACAAATGAAGACAAGGGTGAGGACACGGGTAAAGAGATCGAGCACATTGGAGGAACTACACAAGATAACATACCTATTGAGACCACTGAAGCAACATAAAATATACAAATACAAACAAAGACAATGGTAGACACTTCTACTACCGACACAAGGTCACAAGGCCCTAAAATGTAGATTGTAGAATCAGTTACCGGGTAGCATAAGGAAGAAATCAAATCCAGCAAACCACCAAAGGTAGATCCCAAGCACAAGGCTCAACCTTCTATTGCACAATATCCATCATCTAGTGTGCAAGAAAAGAAGAAGAAGAGGAAATGAGGAAGCAAGGGTTCAGTCACACTTGATGAAAACATAGAAATACCAGCATGTGACTTTAGGACACTTGACCTTGAAGCTCTTTAGAAATATGGAGAACTATGCACCTGAAAGGCAGCACAAGAAAAGTTGAGACAATAAAATAAGAACATAAAGGTGCTAGAGGAAGTCAAGGAGATCCTAATGCAAGTTGCTCCAAATGTAACTGTTGATGAATCTTCCCCTATCATTTATCAACCTGCACTGCTCACAGAAACAATCAATGGCCCCACTACTAACACCAAGTGGATGATTAAAGAAAGAGTTGAACAAAAGATTCAGTATAAGTTAACTAAAAAGATCATCCAATCAGTGGTAGTGAACAAGGTAAAGCTTTCAGAAGTTTTAACTGAATTGGAAAGCATTATTGATAAAGTTATTACAATTTTGAAATAGTTATGCACTTTAGATCACTTCACTACCGAGGTTAGTGAAAAGATAATAAAATTAGATGAAGATCTAAAAGATAGTGCTACTCGTCTTACAACTGGGAAACATGCATTCCAAGTGCATTATTCCAAAGTTAAACACATACAACAGTTAATACTTGAGTTGAAAAAGGAACATGACCAAGTCAGAGAAGAGGTAACCAAGCTCCAGGCCAAGTTAATACCACCCTTGGAAGTGATGCAAAAACAAGTGAAAAAAATAAACAAATTGATTGCCACCCCTAAGATTTCTATCACCAAAAATATTTTTGATATGCATGCTCAAGTGAGCTTAGAGAAGTTAGTTCTAGAAAACCTAAAGGAAGAATGGGAGAAACTTATTGATAATCTCAAGAAAACCCATCCTAATATTTTTGACAAATTGTAAGTATATTATTTTCCATTATTTTTAAAAAAAGGGGGAAACATATATATATATCTACCGAGAGCATGTTCATAGGGGGAGTCACTGAGTTTATATATTTTTGGTTTTGTAAGATTTTTGAGAGTTCAAAATTTTATAGTCAGCATACATATAAGTTTTTATACTAACGCCAAAGTGGGAGAATGTTACTCCTAAATGGATTAAGTGTTGTCATTAGTATTCATTTGTACAATTGGTAAACACAATAAGATAGTTTAGTTAGTTATCAATATGTAGTAGTCATCGAGCAAAGAGGTTACCGAGTACACAATATTATCGAGCACCAGTGAACACCAAGACCGAGAGACAACATTTACCAAGTAATCTAGAGTTCACATAAAAGTTTGGAATGGCACATAGTTCAAGGTGAACAACTTTTTTCCAAGCAAGAAAATGGTTTACCAAGATTGAGGTGAATATTTATTGTGAATGTAATCATTTAATGAATGATTATTCCCATGTAACAATAATCTAGGTTAATCATATGAACCGTTGATCTTGGGTTTTCTAAGATAATGCAAAACCCTAATTAGGTCAACTTATTTTGATACAAGTATTGTTAAGATGTCATTTTGACATGTATCATCAAGAAGTAGCTGCACTCAAGGACATCAGAAGATCATACAAGGTTTTGACAAAATGATTTTTGACAGAAGCATTCAAGTTATCAAAACAGATATAAGGCTACCAAGAAATTTAGAAGGACATACTCATCAAAGCAAGTTGATATCTTTATTGTACTTAAAGGATCTAATATCAGCAATTTGAGTTGTATTTCATTTAGATCATATATCACTATTATTCTCTAACAATTGTAGCAGACTTAAAATCTCCTAACAAAATGGACTTAACCATTCTTAGAAAAATATCTTAACCAAGTGCACACATATATTGTGTTTCTAAAATTCTCTAACCAGGTAGATCTATCTAATCTTATTATTACTCCTAACATGGTAAGATCACTAGAAGTGATCAATCTTTGTAATCCTTAACCGACAACTTTATTTATGTAGAAGTGAAGCTTTGTGGGTTCCATCCCCATCGCAATTTTTACCTTCTAACAAGGGTTTCTACGATACCAAAATACATGTGTCATGTGTATTGAAGTTTCATGTATATTTTATTGATTTTCTTACATACATTTATATTTTAGTTATGGTATTAAATGTATGATGAATACAATCTACACACTCGGTTATTGAAGTTCAAGTTTACAAGGATTAGTTTAAAAAAATTTAAGGGTACTGATTCACCCCTCCCCTCTCAGTACACACCTTTCTATAATTCCAACACAAAATTAGATTTGAAATTTTAATTATTTAAGTTCAAATTTGCAGGTGCTATTTTATTCCTCATAGGCACTGAAATTTAAGTTGAAAGTGTTAAATTTTGACTTAGAGTTGATGAACTTTAAAGTACAGGTGTTGAAATTTAAAGTATAGGTGTTAAACTAGTAAGCAATGCTTTTTTACTTGTAGGTGCTATGAGATAGTAAATAGGAGCCAAAATAAAATTCATAGGTATCAAAATAAATTGCAACTTTCGACTCCCTATGTTTAGGTGCTAATATTTCAAGTGCAGGTGCTGAAATTTTCTTGATAGGTGTGGAACTTTTCTTCAAAGGTGTGAAACTTTAATGTTTAGGCATTGAACTTATGAGTACATGTGTTGAACTTACTTCTGATTGTGTTGTGTATGTATGTAAAATCTACAATTACAAACCTGCATGAAACATTAGTTTAAGCAAATATCAAATTGAAAGCTAGAGATCTATCCTAATTAACTATTCAAATTCAGAAGATTGAGAGAATTTTATGGATCTCTAACTAAAAGGATTTGAAGATTTATCTTAGTAGCAAAGTATCCTTAAATAACAACTCCTAGAATGAGAATTAACATTATATGATATGCAATTTAGATATAAGATGATTGATTTATGCAAAGTAAGTTAATCTTCATGCTCAAATTGTCCTAAAACCTCATGAGAATTCAACTTTATGATGTTACTAAATGCATTAAAAAAATTTGCCTCCAAAGATAGTGGATACAAATTGACTATAACTATGATGCTTGAATGAATATGGGATATATGAGATCCTTTACTCTAATTATGCCTCTTATTTATAAGATTTTCCAAGGGGTAGGGGGTGAGTTAAGTAACCACAATTAGGCATAAGGTTGAGTTGTGTTTGTTGAGGTGTCTCATTTAGAGGGACAAGATTGATTTTACAAAATGAATGGTCAAGATAACAAAGCTTTTGAGTGGTCCTTGTGCACATTTTCCTCTCCTCCTAGTGGTTCATTAATTTTTATCATGTAGTGGTAGGTGAGGAATTTTAGGAGTAACTAATTCAAAAGAATCAATTAATTTTCCATGTAGGAATATTTTATGTGTTGGATTAAATGATTTAAATGGACTATATAATTAAATTACATAGTTATTTAATTTTTTATTTTAATTAATCCAAATTGATTGAATATTGTTCTTTGAATAGCTTTGACCAATTTTAGGTGTATAAAAATACCCCCCTTTAAATTAATGTTTGATGTTTGATACCTAATTTGATGTCCAATCTAATGTCAAGATGCAAATTTTGATGATGTGATGTTGTCTCTATGATGTTAAAATCTTGATATAGATCCCTTATTTTGATTTGGATTGATTTCAATAGCTCAATGATGATTTTGAAATTTCAACATTCCATGTCTCTGATTTTAAAAACTTTCCCTGATTTAATGATTTCATGTCTCGATGATCGTATGCCTCCTCAAGAAATGAATTGAAATGATTCTATGTGATTTTGATGAATTTCACAATTTTTAGGATTTTTAAGATTTTTTGAATTTTGAGTGACAATTTCAATTTCAATGTATTTCCTGATATGAAATTTGAATTTAAAATGCCTCGGTAAAAATTTGGGATGAAAATGACCTGGGTTGATGTCATAGGTAAAAAATACCCTCCAAAACGTTAAAATAGGTATATAAAGGCTCAAAATTACCTTTTTAGCATTTTAGTTTCACTCTCTTTTGTCATTTTCTCTTTAAGCTATTTTTTACCTCTAACTTAAACCATGATAGTCCCTATTCAGGAGCACTGATTTGAAAAGGGGAGGAGATCCCCCTATCCACTAGCCTATGAAGCACCGATATGTCTCAATATCCAAGTTTGTTTTTCAAATATATGTGATTCATAGCTAGATTTTTCATTTTAGGCACATTTTCCTTTTGTTTTCTATCTTTTTTTTACTGTTTTAGCACCTATAACCATTTTTTTAGCAATAATGCAAGTTGTTTCAGACCCTCTATTTTCGTACATAAACTAGGGCATCATAGATTAGTTGTAGCACCTAAAGTTAGTCTTGTAGCACATGTAAAACACTTATGCATTTCACATATTTTTGTAGCACTAACATAATTTTTTTTAGCACCTATGATGTATAATAGTGCCTACACATTATTATAGTGCCTATGAAAATAGAAATAATGCCTACACAAGTAGGTGCCACACCTCCACTTTTTAGCGCCTATGTTTGGCAAAACATTGCTTATGCTTTGCATTTTTTCAAAGGTAACTATATTTTTTATTTTTTTATTGATCCAATAGATGGATTACTGATGTTGTATGATTTTATTTTGAAAATAAACTATGTTTAATGCCAGTTACAATGAATTAGTTGATTTTGTATTGATGTCAATCTGATAGGTCGATAGGTTAATGAGCTGATTTTTCATCCTTAAGATTTAGAGTAAGGAAATTTGATGTGCTCAGAGATGAGAAATTATATGATAGGATGATTGATTGATGCTAGATGATTGATTTTGATGATGTTAACTAATTGAATTTTGTTTGATTTCAAAATAGGTTTCCTTTCAGAAACTAAAGGTGTGCAATTTGTATCCATGGTTATTTGATATGATTAGTGATCTCAGTGTTGCTGATAGATGTGTTATTGGGTGGTGTGGATTATGGTATTTACTTGATATGCCCTAGTTTAGGTTGAATAGGGGTCTATTGACTACTTTGGTTGAGCGATGGCACTTAGACCATAACACCTTCTAATTACCAATGGGAGAGATGACCATCACTCTCGAGGACGTTTATCAGATCTTGTAGATTCCTATTATGGGGGAGGAAGTATATTATGATGGTGAGGCCTATTGATGAGTATTTCAAGATGATACCATAGAAGATTAGACTATCCAATGGAGGATGATGAGATAATGATATGATCCACTTCCCTCAATGTTGGTGGCTCTAATTGGAGGTTTCTTCATGCTTGATAGATGGGTTCATAGATTGCAGTTGGATGGGGACACATCTTGGAGGATATGATTTCACATTTGAGGGGGTATTCTTGGGGATCATGTGTTATATCTCACTTATACCATGATCTGCACAATGTGGTATACAAGCATAGTGTTTCACTTTATGTAGGTGTAGTGTTATTACAGGTATGGGCTTGGGAGCATCTCGCTATAGTGACACCTATTACACAGATTTTTTCGTATTGATTTCCCACACATGTTTTCTTATCATGGAGTGATTATCCAGCCTTAGTTGGGAAAATTAGATTATTGGAGAGGCATTCTTTATGATATGGACCAGGTATGTTGGAGACCTTATATTGGATGTGAGTCATGGGTCAAGGATTGTGATGAGGTGACTTTCATGTTCATGCCTCATTGGTTGATTGGTTAGACCATAATGGTTATTAAGATATTTTTCTTTATGTTGTATTGAGATAGTTTGGTCAGTCACAGAGCATTCCTCATGGATTAGCTCATTATGCTCAAGTGCAGTTAGAGAGGTCATTATGGGGACCTTGTGTAGATCATAGGAAAAATCGTAATGATTTTTTGGGTCTCCATCCCATGCCATGGGATTATAGAGAGAACACACTAGATGTGGATGTTACTCTTGAGTATGCACATTACATAGCCCAACATCCATTTCAAGGGTTTATAGATTCCACTAAGCCTTTCCTTGATGATGATGATGATGATGATGATGATGGAGATGGGGGACCTCGATGATGGAGAGGATCTAGAGTACAAGGTGGAAAAGTTGTAGGTGATCAAGGTGGGAGAGCAGTAGGTGGTAGGGATTTTTGTAGAGTTTTTCATGGTAGAGGTGGAGTTATTATACCTACTCTTGGGGGTGTGGGTGGTCGGGGTGGAGGTGGAGGTGGATATGGAGATGGTGGTGGTCAAGTGAGAGTTTGAGGTGGATATGCTCTAGTGAGACAAAGAGGTGTACAAGTACCTTGTAGGCTGAGGGATCTATTCCCACAAGTATGGGAATAATGAGGTCATCAGGTAGCGAAACAACCAGTTACTCCATCTCCAACCCCTCCTATTGTTCCTATTAATATTGCCACTTCTGCTCCTCCAAGCCAAGACATGAAAGTGTTATAGGCATATTTTTAGCTTTATAGAGTCAGATCACCCATGCCATGAGATTTATGTAGGGGTTATCATTAGAAATTTCTCAGATGATATTTTTATTTCATCAAGGTCAGTCTAGTCAAACACCTATCCAAACAACACCTCCTGTAGGATAGACACATCATATAGGCCATAGGGTGATCCAAATGTTGGTACTAGTGGTGATCCACCTTTAGTTTCAGGGGGAGATGAAGGGTCTGGTGATGGATAGAGTTAGATTTTCCCCTATTTTATGATATGTATATTGATATATCATTGATGTATTATTGATCTCCACTTTATGATGTATATTTTGAAACCTTTGATGATGTATCTTGATTATGTTGTCTTGATTTATGGACTCTTTGATTGTGGAATTTTATATGGATACTTGATTTATTTCTCTCACCCTTCCTTGATGCTTATGATTTATCTTTTTTTTTTTTCATTGTAAGGATTAGGGAGCATCGAGGGGGGGTGAATTGGTACATCAATATTTTTTAACCTTTTAAATTGAAACCATTGATTAATATTAATATTAAATGCAATTAAAGAAAACAAAATACATAACATAAACATCACAACACCATCATTTGTTTTTAGGGAAAATCTGGTTAAGGGCAAAAACCTTGATGGGGATGATACCCATAAATATAGAACTACTATAGTAATAAGTGCCTAGTTAAAGGCACAAGTAAAAAAGAGGGGAATGTACTTTCATTTAGGCTTACTACCTAGAGCTCACTACTCAATATTATAACCAAAATACATCAAGGCTTACAACTAATTGCATAATCAAGAAATGGGCTTCCGTCCTATACCAAACTAACTATTAACATCAATAATTCCTAAAGTTCCAATGAAGCTCTGAACATAGATCTTCACATCAACATAGTGTCTTCTTACTACCTTGTCATAATATCATCATCCTTATGATCATAAATCACTTCATTCTCCTTCATAATAAAAACTTGAACTTGAATATAAGATCATAACCTGAAAACATAAACTTTGTCAACCCAAATAAGCGTAATGAAATGTGTAGATGTATTCACACCAAAAAAAGATCAAAATATAAAATCAATCCTTTCTAAAAAAATCAACTAGACTCTGATGTTGTCTCTATCATCAACAATCATTAGACTGATAAACAAAAATGATTTACCAGGTCTACCAATTCAATCTCTTTGAACTATCATGTTCTTCCTGAAACTGTCAATCTGATATTCCATAATGAATATCTCATGCATATGATGAATTTAAGATCTATGATTACCATAATAGACATAATAGTGTGTATACATTCATACCTTACAATTTCCTACACTAACACTCATAATTTTTTCTGAACCAAACTGATCTATCCAACTGGTCATTGTCCTGCTTCGAGTACTTAGACAAATGTAGGTAAAAAATCCTTTGGTAAACTAATTTTTTTGCATAATGGCCAAGAATAATGATATTATTTTCCATTGATGACAACATACCATACATTAAGGATTAACTCTTTCCAACAATCTCCCCCTTGGGCATTGATGGCAACACTTAGGAAAAATGGCTAAGTGTCCATCCCAAAATGCCAAGTCTAGAACAATATAAAAAATAATAATCCCCCTATTGGTATACATCACACTTACACATTTTTCATTGAATATCTCTACCTTTGAAATCAATGAAAAAGGTGGGGCACAAAAACAAAAAATATTCTACCAGAATTCTATGAATGCCTTATATAAAATTTCCATACTTACAAATATTTGAAAATATATGAGAAACTTATTCTCAGAGCTACCAAATCAACATCCCAAGATTTCTTTAGGCTGTCTAAAATATGAATTTTCCCACATATGGCATAGGATGCATTCTCTACTCCAGGAAGGCCTACAAGATTTAATAGGTCATATGATTTCTCTACCTCCTTAAGTTCTCTCTAAATCATATCTAACTTGGGAACAATGAGGCCCCTCGAGTCATTATGCTTGCTAAACAGTCTTCTTCTCTTCTCTTCCAAAGTCTATCTAATCATTCATCTTTATCACCTCTATCATTTATGTTGATGCAAATCCTTTTGATGATTCAAAAGTCTTTGCCTTAACTAATAATTTATCCTCAGTTTCCTTTAGGATCTTATCTATATTAGATACATGAGAAAAGGAATCTATGATCATCCTATATATACTTCTTCCTTCTTCTATAGAATCCTTAACATATTTTACACCAACATCAAAAGAAGTTTTATTTCGCAAAATTAATGAACAAAGATATTTAAATCTCTTATCATTGAATTCCTTTTGTACCTTGCTCATTTCTACTTTCTCTGCTGACTAGAAATGAGTGTCAAAAGCATCAAGCATTCCTTCCAACTGATCAATTGTAGAATCTTCATATTTTATCTGAAAGTTGGGCATCAACTTCTTAATAATACTTAACGTCCTAGTCATTAACCTTGTTCCTTTATCATTTTTCCTCAAGGATCTTTTCTTAACATTCTTTGCTACCATTATTGATAATCTCATCAATTTATCTTCATCAAAATTAACCAAATCAATTGGTCATTTTAAGTCTGATTCAGAAGACTCAATTGGTAAGGTCATTTTTGCCAACAATGTCGCAGGACTGATTTATCTTTGATCATTTCTTGCTTCATCTAGTTTCTCTTCTTCTCCCACTGCCTCTGGGATATCAAGTAGATTATCTATTTCATCTTCTTGTCCTCTGGTAGCCTCAACCTCTATTTCCATATGCTCATCAACCTTCACTTTTGGTTCTGCCTCTATTTCAACTAGTTTATCTTCATAAAATATGTTTTCTATTGTGATTTCATCTATCTCTTCCCTAGTTATGATATTTGTAGTGTCTATGTAGGGATATTTTCCTTCTTGTTTCTCATCTTTATTAGGTTCATCAAGTGTAACTAGTACACCACCAATATAGACTTCTGGTTCTCTAACAGTAGAGATAAATTATTCATTAATTAATACCTTGTCTTTTTTCTCTTAGTTCTAGGTTCTTTTTTTTAGGCACAACAGGTTTTCCTTTCCTCAACATCTTACTGATAATATCATCTATTTTAGCAATTATTTCATCTATTCTACAAACCATTAACATGTTAATTATTTTCTTTTCAACTAGTCTCCTTTTAACTTCCTCGAGTAGATTGTTCATCTCATCACAACTTATTACTGGAAACATCTTAGTAATAGATGCCTCTTTTATCCTCTTATCTTCTTCTAATGATATCAGTCTCTTTTCTTCTAGTTTAACATATAACTGATCAGGTATTTGAACTTTTATTTCAACAAGTGTTCTACTAAATTTGTTCAAGTGAGTAATAACACCTTGCTCTAATATACTTATTTCATCTTCATCAAATGCAAGATAATATTTCTTAACCTACAAAATGCCAAGCTTGAATACTTTATTTAGTGTTTCATCTACAACATTCTCACATTTACTTATACACATGGGCATTACATTAGCTGTAGTAGCTCCTTCTATCCTCACTTTCTTCTTTGACTAATCAGATTTAGTGGATGAATCACCATCATGCTCCTTATCTCTCTTCTTTTTTGGACCGATACTCTTTTGTTTAGTTCTTCTCCTTATCAGTTTTGACTAGGTTCTCTTTACTTCTAGTCTAGATGCCTTCGGTGAAGAACCTTGCTTCTTCATAGGAGGTGTAGAAGATGTTCTACCAGATCTTTGCATATAAATTAGGGGTACAGGATTTTCCTCTTCTTCAACATCAATTGATTTTACTTGAGTCTCTTACCATCTCCTTACTTCTATCATTTCCTCCTTGGTAATTCCTACTTTTTCTGCTATATGTCAACAATTTTCTTAATTTTTTTGCTCCTTGTCTTTTCTATTAGTTGTGTCTAAACCTCTTGATACCTCTCCATATAGGTTCTGAACCTCTATGCATTCGAATCAATTGGGCTTTTAAGAATTTCTTACCCATACTTCTCAACTAGCTCCAGTATAAATTCATGGCCCATCAGTTGAATCCACATTTGTCTAGGCTCTACTACCTCTATGCAACATTGATCTATTTCAACCATAAAACATATCGCATCTATGTACTTCTCTACTATACTTTTCAGAATTATTTCTCTTTTCTACATCTTCTTCTGAAACATCTTAAGGTGTCTTAAGATTAACACATCTATGTCATTTTTCTTCTGACTTTGATACATGTTATATATCTTCCATAGGAACATCCTTCTACCAAGCTTCATTCATGATCTCAAGAAAGAAATTCATCAAGTAGAAAAATATATGTACAATCAGGGAACCATAGTTGAATATTTGTGATTTGTTTCTTTTTATTTTCTCAAGATTCTCCATTAGTTTCTTCCTCATGATCTCATAAACATCAAACTGTACATATTCCATCAAAATTTAGTAAGAAATGTATGATGGTTGTCAATATGGAATTCATTCTTCCATTCAAAAATAGTGAACTCAAAATCTTTTACGAACATCAAAACTTCAATATATCTTCCTGCAAACCAAGATGTAGCAATATAAAATCTATCTCCGGCTTTATTTTCTATCACATCATCTCATGATGCCATATTTTTGGGGTTTCGTGATAGTCTGCTAATGCTTCCCCATTATTTCTAAAACCTAATTAGTTTTTCAATGAAGGATTCACACCAAAAAATGGTATGATCTATCTAGAAGCATCAATTTATTCTTTTCTCATCCAAATTTTGTTCATCTTCTCTCTAACATCACTTACATCAATTTTATTTCCTTTATCGTTGTTCTTTGTAATGTTCTTATTGATGCAGGGGCATCCAATGTTAAGGCAGGGGCATTCTTGTCCTCGGTGAAACTACATGGGGTGTTGGTATTTTGGCCAGTGTTACTCGGTTACAGCCTTGATCGATGGCCTCGGTCATTGAAGGAATCTTGGTCACTGAAGGAACTCAGCAATCTCTGGCACTCAGTGAAAGTGTTACTCAGTCATGCCTACGGTGCTTGGTCAACACTGGTGCTTGACGATGCCTAGCTTGCTCGGTTAATTCACTATCGCTCGGTAGTTTTGACTTACCGACTAGAGTTCTGTGTGATTTGTTGAGCCAAATTGGTGAATTTATTGTTGGTAGCTATTGTTATGGGCCGACATGCTGAATTAAATGTTTGTATACAATTTTTAAGCTGACTTGTATGGTATTTAATTATTTGTTTTGGGGAGTTAAGGGTTTCATCCAGCTGACTTATGGCTGATGATTAGTATTTATAGGATGTTTGGGAGATGTTTAGGGGAGATCGAGAGAAGATCAAAGAAGTTCATGACTTGGAGACTTAGTGAGTCAGATGTGAGGTTCTAAAGCTGAAGTTGGTGAAGTTGTGGAAAAGTTCTTGTATGATCTTGCAGATCATATTGTAATTTGATAGTTGTTTGTAGCAGAGCTAGTGGTTTGCATACTGGGAGAAAAGGAGATTTCTTGGAGGCTTGTGAGCTCAAGTTATGATCTTCCTTAGGGTTTCCATCAACTTTTGATTGTCTTCAGAGCTAAACTAGCTGAGATTGTATTGGATCTATTGTGGATCTTGCAGAATTGTTTCATTTTGTAATTGGCCCTAACCCGGAAGGCCTTACAGCCAGGCATGTTAATGCAAATTACTTGAAACATTTGTGGTGTTATCTGTTGTGTTGAGTATTTTGCTATGTAATTCTATTGGCTGCAAGGTTTGGACTGTCCTTCATTGGATCCACCATCCTTGGCTGTATCAGGTGGTATCAGAGCTGAAGTTTATTCATGTTGGAGTTGATCTTGAAGGTTAACCTAGGAAAGCTAATCTTGCAAAGTTGATCCTATTGAAGTAGAGATTGTGTGGAATCTGGATTGCAGATCTGAAGCACTTAACTTTTGGAGTTGTGCCCTAGTTGTTTGCAAGATTGTAGGTTGCAATCTGACTTGTTTAAAACTTAAAAATTTTCACAAGGTGTTCAATGAGGGTTTGTTGTAGAGGGTTTATTTTGCATATCTTTAAGGATCCCTTTGAGAAGATTGGACCCTAGAGTTATTTCTGATCTTTGTGATACTGTTGAATCCTGAATCATAGAGAAAGTGAAATTAGATTTTAGATCTAAGATGGAATTGATGAAGAATGACATGGTCACCGATATCATGAGAGCTATTACTAGTATACCTTAGAATTTTGGTACTAAGGATGGCTATGAAGAAGCTGTTGAAGAATTTGAAACTGCTAGATCTAGTGGTGATGACCGGAGGAACATATCTAGTGAAGACAGAACTGCTCACTTGCATAGATCTGCAGCTCGGTCCAGTAATTACCAAATGGAAGTTTCTACTTTCTCTGGTACTTTGAAGCCTGACAATCTGATTGATTGGATTGGTGAAATTGAATATTTCTTTGAGCTGAAAGAAATGTAAGATCCTTTTTAGGTGAGATTAGCACAAACAAAGTTGAAAGGACATGCTACTCTTTGGTGGTGTATGCAAATTAGATGTCTAATAACTAGAGATGATAAATTAACTATTTAAAGCCAATAAATCAATCTAATGCAACACAATGAAGAATACAAAGTAACTATAAAATGATGAAACTAAATCAATTACCTTCACCTACCATTCAACTTGTCTCCATTGTCCTCCTAGCCTTGATTTCTTGAAGAGGTTGAGCTCTCAGATTTCCAAATGAAGCATTCTCCCAAGATGCTACCAAAGTGTGGAGATTTTATGAAATGAGTGCACAATAGCTTATGCAATCTAATGGATGGAATGAAAATGAAATGATGATAATATGGATTGATTGCTCTTAGAATGCTTGGATGCTTGGATGCTTGATTGCTTGAATGCCTATTACAAAAATACCTATTAGCTCACAGAGGGGAAATGAGGCTCCTTTTATAGATTTTTGGAGGATCTAGGCCTAGATGGCACAATCCTACGGTTGAGAATGAAAGGTGGAAGATCCTAGGGCTAGGATTGACTTGGTTGAAGGAGTTGAGAGAAAGGGGGATGTAGTTGGAATGTGAGAGGAAGAATAGAGATGATGTTCCTCTCACATTGACATGGAAGAGAACAAGGTGGAAGGGAAAGACACATGTCAAGTGTCTCACAAAGACCAAAGAGAGAAAGAGGGAGAGACCTTTTCCTCATGAGGACTCTTTGCACAAGTGTCCTATGAGTCACCTTTGACCCTTAGAGGTGGCTTAAGAAGCCCCTTAGGAATAGGGAATGTCTCTTGACTTGGTTGTTGAGAGGACATGTGGTTATGAGACTAAGTCCTATGCGGCCACATAGCCCTTAAGAATAAGACATGTGTGGGTGAGGATAATTACTAATAAATAATTAATAATTATTATTTATTTTAGCCAAAGTGATGTGTCAAGTGACTAGGGAACTTAGTCATATTTAGGTGATTGTGTATTTAATTAAATCACTTTAATAAGACTAATTAGAAGACTTAGGATAGAGGAATAGACTATAGTGAATTTACTAAATAAATTGAATAATTTATTTAACAAATAATAATTATTAATTAAATAATAAATATTTAATTAATTTATCAAGTCAATATCAATTAAATAATAATTAATTAATTAATTAATGAAGCCATTTTTAAGTGTATACATTTTGCCCCTCTTTGAAATAATGTGCATGCCACATTGTTTTAAAGAAATTTCAAGTATTTTGCCCCTACCCCAGACAATGTCTGAAATGACCTAAGCATGCCCCCTTGAGAAATTGATTAACAAAAAAGATGATTGGAATTTTTTATTTTTTATTTTTTTATTTTTTTTTTATGATTTTTTATTTTTTTAGATAATCAATCTCACGAAAGAAACAGGAGAAAAGATGGGTGAAAATGGGGTGAAATGGATAAAAATGAGAGGTAGGGTCCACACACCAAGCACATAGGGTCCACATTCTATAAATAGGGCTAAGGGGTCCACAATAAGCTCATTGTGCACACTTGTCATTTGGAGATCAGAGCGTGAGAGAGAAAAGAGGAGAGTCACCAGGATGTCATTTCCATTGTCAGATCACTGCTTTGAGAGGGTCAGACGCTTCCAGTGACCACCTGATTTGGGTGAACCGGTAGGTGACTCGATCCTGCTTTGTGATTTCATGATTTGACGCATGTTAGAATAGAATTTTAGCATGTTTAGGGTAGATTGAATGATAGAAATAGATTAGAAATTTTTTTGTTCTTGGGCGGAAAATGAATGTGCCATTGCGGTGCATGAATGCGCAACAAATAGGAATGTTTGCGCAGAAACTCAAAATTTATGCGCATTCGTTTAGGGAAATGGCACATGTATGTTAGGGTCACTGTTTTGTGGTGCAAATGTTGTGTAAAAGTGCGCATTGGTTCTTTTGGTGCATTGGTTATGATTTGTTGCACCAATGTGCAATAAAATTGCGCATACATGATTTTTTGCGCAAATGTGAAAAGTTATGGTGCATGCATGTTTCTGTGCTGCACATTTATTTGATGGATAGAATTTGGTCAAATTAGAAATTCAAATAGGTCAAACTAGATGTCGATAAGCCGATTGGATCCGTCAACGGTTAACTTTGATCGATTAGGTCAAGATAGGCAACATTATAGCATGGTTGCTAGTTAACTAGTCTTGAGACTAGATGATTGATAAAATCAGCTGTTTAAAACATGTGATAAAACATGTTTGTAGTTGATATAATAGGATAGATAGATGTTGTAGATCAGTTTATCAAAATCTAATAGGTTGATGTTATTTGATTTGTATAGGAGGACATTATTGATATTTTGATGTCACGGGAGAGATATCCCGTCACACAGAATCTGAGACTAGCGCTGTCAGAGATAGACAGACTGTTGATTGGTGCATCTGGCCTGTATCATGTTATTTAAACACCTGAGATTAGGGTGAACCAGAGTATGATGATGACATTAGCAGAGAGATGGCACTTAGAGACGAGTACCTTTCATCTTTCGACAGGGGAGATGACAATTACACTAGAGGATGTATATCGCATCCTTTGACTTTTGATTACAGGAGAGTTAGTACACTATGATCAACATGGAGGAGTGACAAAGTGTAGAGTAGTTTTTGGTGATGATGACATTGAGGAGGGAGAGATTAGATGGGATGATATGGTGGATTTGTATGAGCCTTTACCAGTGGTACTAGCTGGAGTGATTGGGGGTTTCATTTGCCCTGATCATAGATCACATCAATTTTTAGTTGGATGGGGCCGCACATTACAATGGATGATGGATGAGACTTGATTTGCTTGGGGTGTGTGTTTATTAGCACATCTGTATCATGATCTGTATCAAGTAATTTACCATAGGGGTGCATCATTAGCAGCAGGGGTCACATTGCTCCATGTATGGGCATGGGAGCATATTGCAGTTACTAGACCAGTGGCGATTAGATTTCAGGGTGTAGGACAACCCTACATACATTTATACTCCTTAGTTTTATTGTAGGAAAAATTAGGACATTTAGAGTACTGGCATTATACTTTTGATACATTGGATACAGTGACATGGAGACCCTACCTCAGGTGTGAGCCATGGGACGATGAGAGATAGCTGGGATTTTGTTTTTAGTCACGATGGCTTATAGGGCGGACACCCTTTGTTTTGGAGAGACAGTTGGTCAGCCGAGTTCTGCGCCAGTTTGGTAGGATCTAGGGCATGCCGCAGGGTGTGACAGAGTTCACTAGGACTCATCAAGAGAGATGAGACTGGGGACCTATGGCATCCTTTGATACGACCTGACATGAGTTTTTGGACATGCCATTTCAGGCATGGACCATAAGGCAGACAATGGTAGACCCTGGGATGATGGTAGATCTCAAGTAGTTCTTGAGAGATTTTCCTGTACCATGCTTGATGGATCTGGCAGCTAGGCCACCAAAGAGAGATCCAGTAGACAGACACCGCGGGAGACATCGAGGGAGAGATAGGTGAGGATGGGGGAGAGGTGATGGCGGTGATGGTGGAGGAGGTGATGGATGAGGTGATGGAGGAGATGGGGGGAGAGGTGATAGGGCTAGTCCTTAGATGAGAGGAGGTGGTGTTAGACAGAGGGGAGGGATGCCACCCCCAGCTAGACATGGATAGAGATAGCCTTTGGCACAGCTAGCACAGCCAGCTGCAGGAGCTCCACTATAGGTTCCAGTAGCGTAGGTACAGATATCAGCTACCCTAGTACAAGGACCAGCTGTACCAGTACAGGATGAGGTAGATGTGTTATTAGCGCAGGGTAGAGTAGTACAGGGTGGATAGATCCTTGATGACATATAAGATGAGCAGGACGCTAAGATGCCAAATGTGGGGGCACAAGATGAGTAGGCTGAGATGGACATCGAGGGACAAGATCCCTATCTACAGAGAGATGGTGCTGAGGAGGAGCCAGATATTGATTCACTGCTAGTCCGACTAGCAATTACATAGGTATAGGCAGACCGGGTTCCTGGTCTTGAGAGATGGATAGAGAGGATGGATAGGCAGATGGGAGTGTTGAGACATGAGCGGGATGCAGTGCTTGAGAGACTCGGGGAGTTGGAGATGTTACTAGATGAGCTACAATGCACATAGGATTTGGGTCCTCATGGAGATAGCATTAGAGCCATGATACATGCTAGGAAGGAGATATCCTACTGATGAGAGGCGTACAGACAGGTGGTCCTGAGGGATTAGTGGATTGGGAGTTATAGGGAGAGCTCAGTGGCTATCAGGACAGTAGTTCATGACAGAGGGGCACCAACTGGTGGAGGGGGTGTATCATCATGCCCTCCTAGAGCACCGACAGGTTCGGGAGAGTAGGGTGGATCCTCAACATCAGGTGGTTTAGCAGCATAGGGCCACATTGCATCTCATAGATAGTGACAGACAGAGTCTGGAGGTAGTGGTTCATAGATTTTGAGAGATCATTGTATACATTGTTGTACCATTATGTTTCATTGTATCATTATATTTTTGACTTGATGGACACAGACATTGGATATATTGTTATTGATTATATATCATTGGACATTTGGACATTTTTGTTATTTTATGGACTTTATATGATGGACTCTATATGATTGATTCTATATTTACAGCGATGCAGTGCTATCATGATTTGCTTTGATGATTTATATACATGTGCGTACTGACATATGCAGGATGTGATGATTTACTTTAATATGCATAGAATGTATGTCTTAGAATGCAAAATGATTTATATCTGATTTGATATTTTTGATGCTTAATGGTTAATAATCAGATGATGGTGATATAAATGCATATCTTAAATGAGTGTACTAATGCTATGTGATTAGCAATGCAATGATGTGATGAACAATGTGGATAATGGATAAGGAATGGATACTAAATGAATGATATAACTAATGATTGAAAACACATATAATGGATAATAAATAAATGATGTAAAATGCATATAATGTATAATAAATGAATGATATATAATGTGTATAATGGATAATAAATGAGAGTGTAATGCAAATGAATGAATGATATATAATGTGTATAATGGATAATGTACCTAAAATGATTGAATATAATAACTGATAACATGATAAAATGAGATGAAATGATAGCTATAATAAATGATCAAATTATATACAATTGAACATTCCTAATGAAGATAACATATGTCTCTAAATGATTAAGTGCAAAATGTTAAATGCAAAAAGTTGAAATATTTTTGGTTGTCCAAATGTCCTCAACTTAAATAACAATGTATCTGACACAAGAAGAATAGACTAAGAGAACAGAGAACCTAATAAGAAAGGTAACCTATAAATCTCTATAAAAGGAGCACCGATATGTAAGTCATGAACTATTTAAATGAAATGCAATATAAATGAATGTATCTCCACAACTTTAGGTAACATCTTAGAACTTCATAATAACTAGAACTTGATTTTCATCATTGAGCTCATTATGTTGAGAGAAAATGCAAGCATCATGGTATAATTAAACTAGGATGACCTGAGCACTTCTTGCATGGAGTTTAATATTGCAAACTTGACAAGCATCTAGGTATAATTGAACCAAGATGACCTGAGTTTCATTTGTGTAACAGACAAGGAATATTCCCCCCTCCATTGGGGAACAAATATTTGGAGTCAAGGTATGTGTTGGCATATCACCATAAATAGCATACGTAGAGCAACATGATTGGAATGTTGTCAATACTATTAAATGGATGAAGGCACTTATGCGCAAACACCCCAATTATTTGTTCCTTCTATTTCATAGGAAAATATCCCACAAACAACAATCAAAGAAAATACCATGCCCCATCATGGCTATCCTAATCAATGACATTTTAGAGTTTCAAACTCATGTCAAAAGATATCATGGAATAGCATAGGAAACATGATAACAATGAAATCCAGATATGAATGCATAATTTACAACAAATCATTCTAACATGCCTGTCATGAATATACATTTCTTTTGCCAAAAAGATAGTGTAAGATACAGTGATCAGTTCAAGTGATGATGTATAGTCAAGATTTGATAGAGAAACAATCATGTTTCGAAGGATACATCACAGATTCTGATTCATCATAAAGATATCATTGTGAAAAAACATTTGATTGTGTTTGCTTTGTCTGGTGAAAATACTCCATTGTGTCCTCTAAGAGTCATGACTATCATAGATCCACTTCCTGAACTAGGTCGAGGACATGCCCCCAGCTAGGTGATGGACTAACTTATTATGGATGAAGAAAGACACAACAAGACTAGGATGAAGACCATAACAAACGGTCAAGCTATGATGGGGTTTTATTATGGGTAGATACAATGGATGGTGTATGAACTAGCCATTTTATTATGATATGTACATGGTGGTTATGGGGACCGACTAGCCATTTTATTATGGATATATACAATGATCAGACACACTAGAAAAATCCTAATAGATAGAGGAGCTAACTTAATACACATGATGCATGTTTCCAGATTTTCACCACATGCTTTTATTGCAGTTTTCTTTTGATTTTTTGATTTTTTTTTAATTTTTATGATTTTTTGTATTTACAAAATATATACACAGCCCTTGCATTGGGATTTCAAGGATAAAACTTCTTGAGATGGATACTGTTAAGAGGTTCATCCAAAGGATCTCCCTCAGGTGTGGACAATTGATAAGCCCCAGAACCATAAACTACTGTAACTACAAAAGGACCTAACCAATTGGGTTCAAACTTGCCCTTCTTTTCATGATGCAATTGATTCTTTGGATTTTTGCGAAGGACTAAGTCACCCAGCTGAAAGTCTCTGATCTTTACCTTGCTGTTATACTAACAAGACATACACTGCTGATAGACTTTCAAATGATCATAAGCTCTCTAACGGTGTTCATCCAACAGTTCTAGTTCAGTCAACCATGCAACTCTATAGTCTTCATTAGGAATCAAATCTTTAAGAGTGATACGAAGGGAAGGCAACTCGACCTCGAGGGGCAAGACTGCTTTGGATCCATAAACAAGGGAGCATGGGGTGGCTCCAGTAGGAGTACAGATGGAGGTTCGGTAAGCCCATAAGGATAGATTCAGTTGGATATGCCAGTCACGACTAGCATCATTGACAGTATTTTGTAGGATTTTAACAATAGTTTTATTTGACGCCTCAGCTTGGCCATTTCCTTGGGGATAGTATATGATAGAATAGTTATGGGTAATATGGAATTTTGTACACAGTTCATCCATGTCCTAATTTTGAAACTGTTTCCCATGATCAGTAATGAGATACATAGGTATACCATATCTACAAATGATATAGTTTAAGATAAACATGGATATTTGTTTCCCTGTGGTGGTAATTAATGGAATGGCCTCAATCCATTTAGTAAAGTATTCCATTGCAGTGAGAATCCATTTGTGACTATTGGAAGATGGAGGGTTGATAGAACCCATGAGGTTGAGTCCCCACCGACTGAATGGCAAGGTAGTTGTAAAAGGATATAACTCTTGCGCTGGAGCATGAATAAGGTTTCCGTGTATCTGACATTTCTTACATGCCCTAGCAAAATGAAAGGAATTTGTTTCCATGGTAGGCCAATAATAACCCATATGCATGAGTTTCTTAGCCAAAGAAGGACCACTCGAATGTGTCCCACAAATACCCTCATGTATGTATCGCAAGGTAGTTTGAGCTTCATCATGCTTGAGACATCGAAGGAGAGTACCGTCAAGACCTCGCCGATAAAGGGTATTAGATATTAGGACATAGCGGGAGGCTTGGCGGAGAAAAGTTCATTTTGTATTGTGAGATAGGTAAAGGGGCAAGATGTCATTTTTCAGATAGGAATAAATTTTTCCATAGATTGGGGAGTCGTGTCCAATTAGATGACATATAATACTCGTATCAGGATCATCATATGCAGGACAAGTCAGGGATTCCACCAAGAACTCAAAATGGACCTTGGTATCTTCTGTATCAAACAAAGAAGCAATCATTGCCATTGCATCGACAACCTTGTTATCATGCTGAGGAATCTATTCAAAAGTGATGACTGAGAAATATTGTTTAAAGTCATCAACCATACGTTTATATGGTAATAACTTATCATCTTTAGTCTGATAATCATCATTAACCTAATTTATAATCAACTGAGAATCCCCATAGACATTTATTTTAGTTACTTTCCATTGTAAAGCCATCTTTAACCCAATCAGCAAGGCTTCATATTCTGCTACATTGTTGGTGCAAGGAAAGAGCAGCTTGTAATATTTCAGAATGGTGTATCCTTATGGTGTGACAAAAAGAATACCAGCTCCTGAACCCTGTTGAGTATACGATCCATCAAAATATAGTTGCCAGGTTTGTGTAGATAAAGCCAAGATGTGTGCATCAGGAAACTCTGTATGTATAGGTTGGTCATCCATTAATGGAGCATCTGCTAGCTGATCTACTATCACTTGACCTTTGATAGCCTTCCTGTCTACATATTCAATATCGAATTCACTAAGCACCATGACCCACTTAGCCAGTCTGCTTGTCAATGTTGTTTTGCTTAATATATACTTTAAAGGATCAATCTTTGTGATGAGCTAGATTGAATGTGACAACATGTAATGTTACCACTTCTGTGATGCAAAAACAATGGCTAGACATGCTCTTTCTATAGGAGAATAATTTAGCTCATAGCCCACTACGGTCCGACTGATATAATATATGGCTTTTTATTTTCCTTTATGATCTTGCTGAGCCAGTAGAGCACCTAGTGAAACTGTCATAGCTAAAATGTAGAGCAAGAGTGGCTTGCCTAGAATTGGTGACATTAGAGTTGGAGGATTCGCCAGATATTTCTTGATTTTATTGAAAGCTGCTTCACACTGATCATCCCATTGGGATAAAATATTTTTATGCAACAAATGTTGAAAGGGATGACTTTGATCTGCTAGTTGAGAAACAAATCTTTGAATGGATTGGAGATGTCCCTGCAAGGATCTTAACTGACTAATGTTAGTGGGGGAAGCCATCTCCAATATTGCTTTAAATTTTTTTGGATCCACTTCAATTCCTTTGGTTGAGACAATGTACCCTAATAGTTTACTGGATGTAACTCCGGATGCACATTTCTTTGGATTGAGTCGAATCTGATACTTTTCCATCCGGGTGAATATTCTATCCAACACTCTCAAATGACCAGCTCTGTCTTTGGATGTTGCTAAAATGTCATCAACATAATCTTCCATAATGGTGTGCATCATATCATGAAATATTGTGGTCATTGCTCTTTGGTAAGTTGCTCTAGCATTTTTTAGGCCAAAAGGCATCACATTCCAGCAGTATGTACCCCATGGACAAGTAAAAGCAGTCTTTTCTTGGTCTTCTGGTGCAATCTTGATTTGGTTATATCTAGAAAATCCATCCATTAATGATAACATCTCATGCCCAGCTGTCAAGTCAACAATAATGTCAATATTTGGTAGAGGAAAGTCATCTTTCGGACAAGCTTTATTAAGATCTCGAAAATCAATACAAATCTTGATAGACTTGTTTGGTTTTGAGACGGGGACAATATTTGAAATCCACTCAGCATAATCAATAGCTCGAATGAATCCAACATCTAGGAGCTTCTTCAATTCTACTTTAACCATTACTGCAATGTGGGGATGCATCTTGCAGAGCTTCTGCTTAACTGGTTTTACACCTAGTCTGATAGATAAATGATGCATAATGAGATTTGGATCTAGGCCAGTCATATCAACATAGGACCAAGCAAAGTTGATTTGTCTCTCTTTGAAATTTTTTGCAAAAGCTTCTTTCTCTATTTTTGTCAAGGATGCTGCTACTTTGAGGATGCGTGGAGACTCTTCTGTTCCAATGTTAAAAGGTATTGTTGGTTCTATAAGAATATCAGATTGCTCTCGATACAGATTATTGGGAAGAGTGTCAATCCTTCCATTTTCAGGTGCCTCAAAGAGGTTTTCACCATCAGATGCGTCATTTCTTTTTACTATTTTTGGATCTAATACTGCCACTGAGTGGTTTTCACTATTAGATCTGTTGATTATTTTTATATTTTTATGACTTAAAGGATTGGCACTCTCACCAAAGTAGGCCATGTCATTGAGTTCTATCAAAAATCCTGACTTGTGATCTCCTGGTGGTAAATGATCTTTGATTCCAAGATAGTCAATGATTGTGTCATCATTATGGAATACATCAAGTTCTGGATGATCAGGAGAATCCCAATCGATAAGTTCAAGATATACAAGGGGCATTGGATCATTCGGGTCAGTTTCAAAAGCAGAGATAGTATTGATGGAAAAGTTGTCAAGGTTTATGATGGTATCAGTGAGGTCTATTTCCATACTCTCATCCCATTCATCTATCGCAAGATAACGCTCACTTCTCTCATGATCGACAAGAGTAGTATTACGTGGGACCAATCCTAGTGAGTCACTCCTTGAACTCTCTCCCTCATGGTAATTGTTACTATAGTGATGGACAACATCAACTCCTATTTCTATAGTACAATCAAATAATGAATCCCATTCATAATCATTTGAGTCAGAATCATCATTATCCCCAAGTCTATCAATGATTCCCTGTGCTATCCTTTGTTTCTCTAGATCCACATACATACCATTCTTTTTGAATTGCAAAGCAGGAGCTTTAGATATCTCATGAAAAGGTGTGATATTTTCTTTTCCTTTTGGTTCTTTTGGTCCTTCTCCTTTGTATCCTAATCCTATAGTGTCTCTTTGATAGTTTGGATTTTGCAAGATCGGTTTGATAACACCTTCTCTTTGTAACCCTATAGGTCCAGCACCTTGGTATCCCATCTTTTGTAACAAAGTATACCCTTTACCATAGAAATTAGGTGATATATATTCATGTTTGATATCCTCTTCATTCTTCTATGACTTAAGCAAATGATCAGCATTACGCTCATCTGCCTATTTGGATATTGTGCCCCCACTTATAAATGTGTCATAAACAAGTGTTGAAGGGGGTTCTGATTGTTGTTTAGTGATCAAAGATCTACCATATGATCTGGGAGATAAAGGTAACTCTATGATGCAAAGAGCTTGACCTAAAGTGTATTCTCCCATACTTCTTTCTTTTATGTCTATCTTGATCCCATTTGATTTTGAAGTTGATGCTATATTACTAGGATCAATGGGTGTAGTTGTAGAAGATCCAGTATGGTTATAAGGTATCAAAGAGTCAGATGTCTTCACAGAACTACAATACTAGAATGGATTAGTGTCTCCTTTGATAGTGACTTCCTGACCATTATGAGGGAATTTCAAGCATTGATGACAGGTTGATGGTACAGCTTGCATGGAATGAATCCATGGTCTTCCCAAGAGAATGTTATAAGCAAGATCCATGTCTAGGACTTGGCAAGGTACATCTTTGATTATAGGACCTACTCTGATTGGTAAAATAACAAACCCCTTGGATGACCACTCTTCCTCATCATAAGCTTTTATCATGATTTTCTTCTTGGGATCAACAACATTTTCAGAGAATCCCAATGCAAGGACTAGTTTCAATGTATAGATATTTAAGCCAGCTCCTCCATCTATTAGTACTCATTTGATTTTGTGACTCTAGACAAGGACTTCGATATGCAGGGGAGCATTATGAGGTTGGGTAATAGCTAAGTCATCATTCTCAGTAAAGGATAGGTAATGTGGGGTTGTTAAATGGCCCACCATAGCTTGAAATTGATCATGATCTAGATTTGTGGGTACTTGGGTTTCTAAAAGAGATTTTTCAAGGATATCTTTATGAGATGGGGATAGATGCAAAAGCTCTAAGATGGATATCTAGGCAGGTGTTTTCTTGAGTTGTTCCAAAAGGTTGTATTAGTTGTAGACTTTGGAACATAAACAAACTTGTTGTGAGGTACATTTGGTTTAGACTGGACTCCTTGGAGAGTAACTTTAGATTGAGCACGAGTTGTAACATGGACTGGGTGACTCTCTAATTTTCCTTTGATGGTAATGACATTGGCATAATAATTAGAAGGATGACATTTAGAAATGTTACCAACATATCGATAGGGAGTGGAATTATAATTGGCTTGATTGTCACTCTTAGTATTGGAAGAACCTCCCTTTTCATGCTCAGGAAGTGGATCTTTGAAAGCCGTATGTGATTCGTTTGAGGTATGTCCGTCAACACTAATCTCACCACTTTCAATTAGATCTTGAATTACATTTTTGAGCCTTTTGCAATCATTGGTTTTATGTCCTTTGCCTCTTTGAAATTCATAATAATCATGCTCATCCCACCAAGAAGGCTTCACTCTAGGTTTGATATCTTTCATGTCAGGAAATGTAATGAGTTTCTTTGTGATTAACTTCTGTAATGCTGATTCGAGAGATTCCCCTAAAGGAGTAAAGTTTCTTCGAGGTGACATGAAAGGCAACCATGGTTTAGATGAATCTTTGTTGGTGTTTTGATTTGTGGATTGATTGTTGTAAGTACCTTGAGTAGCATTGGCCTGACTTGTGAGATTGAGAAGGGGTTGTGTTGGTTTGACATTACGATTATCAACAATCCTATCATTGACAATGTTTTTGTTTTTATTCCAAAATTTTGATTTATCATTGTTATAGTTGTTGGGATTGGAATTTGAGGATCCAACATTGTCCTTGGAATAAAGTTTTATCTCACCTTTTCTGACCATGGCTTCCTCAATCTTGATACCATTTTCTATGAGCTTATTGAAGTTTGGTGGACATTGCAATTGTAACCTATAACTCATTTCTAGTGTAAGGTTATGCACAAAGATATCCATCTTTTCTTGTTCAGGAATTATTCATGGATATTTGGCAAACAATTGACTCCATCTTTGCAAAAAAGTAAGGAAGGGTTCTCCATTCTTTTGATGTGCATTGCAAAGATCAAGCATAGTGACTTCATGTTTGATGTTATATGAATAATGAGTCACAAATTTGTAAAGAAGCTCGTTGAAAGATTTGATGCCTGGGGGTAGTTTGGAAAACCATTCCATGGCTTGTCCTCCTAAACTTCATGGAAATATTCGCATAAGATAAGTGTCATTGTGAGTGACTTCAATACAAGCAGCACAAAACTCACGACTGTGGTCTTGAGGATCCAAATTCCCTTTGTATTTGTCAAATTTTGGTACCTCAAGATGAGGAGGGAATGGAATCATTGCTAAGTTCTTATCAAAAGGATAAGGATATATATCATCCAAGGAATACTTCTTTGTTGATGATCCAGTTTGGATGTCATGGATTTGTTGTTGAAGCATCTAGATTTGTTGTAGAACAGGATCCAAAGATAACGTGTGTCCTTGAGAGTTTTGGGAAACATAGTTGTGGGAAGCATTGTTTTGTGAAGCATGATTTTGGGAAGCATGGTTTTGCTGATCATTTTGAGAAGCAGTGTGTTGTTCATGACTATGAGAAGCATTGGATTGCTGATTGGTTTCCTTTGCTCCATGAGTATCTTGAGAACCTTTAGGGATTTCTTGATTGTTTGTGTGAGCTGTTTCTCTAAGATGGGCAACATCAAAATCACTTGGTAACTTAGCTCCTTGTCAAGCAAGCATGAGGAAATACATCTCTTTATCCAAACCTAAGAGTCATTCTATGACTTGGAAAAATTTAGGATCTTGTGTAGCATCTCTAAGTTCTTCATCGGTAGGTTCGTCATTTGATGTGAAAAGTGAAGTTTTCTTAGGAGGCTCTTAGGACCAAGGGTTCTCCTCATTGCTAGTATTTCCTTCCATATTGCCTAGGGATTCTAGATTAAGAGGTTGTTTGAGTTTCTGAGATCAAGTTTGAACCATAAAATAGAGAAAATTGATTGTGGGATGTAAGATTTTTGATGAGAAGATATGGAAAGTGATTGATAGAAAAGATATTGAAACGTGTTGAAAAGTGATAAGACAACTTGATAAACTCTAAGTCAATAGGAGGTATAGATCTCACTATGATATGACAAGGGGAAATCAAGAGATAAAAACCTAATAAGTTTGGTGGTTAAGGATGATATATCCTGATATGGTAAACTCACAAAGATCAAAATCTGATAGATAAGGTAATGTTTCAACACTAAATTGAGAATTTCAAAGATTGGAAGAAAATGATTTGATGAGTCTTAATGAAGGAATGATGAAAAATGATGAAAATAGTCAAACTAAAGATCAAAGGTCTGTGTAACTCGACTTTTTTTCCAGAATCTTACTAAAGACAAAAATGGGTATCTGAAAAAGTGATTTTGAAAATTGCAAAGTTTGTGGAAATGCTCACTGTTGTAAATGTGCAGGATAGATTGATTAATGTGCAACAAAATGAGATAGATGCGCAACAAAATTTGACAGATGTGAACTGGTAAAATCAAAAGCGCAGACAGTCTGAACAGATGTGCAACAAATTTGATCAAATGCGTAGCAAGATGTGATATATGTGTAGGTTCTGAAGTTTTGATATGATTTGAAAAATTTTGGATTTTTCTGATGTTTTCTGGTTTTTGGCAAAATGAAAAATGCATAAACACACACATGCAAGATAGAAATGATTTTAATCTAACTATGCTAATATGAATGCACAAACATGCTTACAATCCTATGGTTGGCAATGACGATATCTACTGAATCCCCACTAGGATAATAAAATCTAGCCACACAAATTCACAGTGGACAACCTAGGAACTTGGAGGCACGGGCTCCTCCTTATAGTGCACTCACTTCTCATGCACACCAAGTTCTGAATTCAATGGGTCATTACTTCCCAAAGAACTGCTATCTCTACTATGAACCATGAGTAATGTGGAGTGTCTTCACGAGCTTGGGTGACTCCTTGAGCCAGCAAATGGAAGATTTTTGGCCACTAAACAAAAGCTTTTAGTAAGGACATCTGTTCAAGTGGTTGTGATCAAGTCATTTTCCCAATTAAGGGGGCTCTCCCAATCCTTTCAAAGCAAGGCTTTCACCTCTACTAAGTAGGACTTTAACGCACCACTAGGGTACTTGAGGTGATTTTGGTTGCCATAATGAATTCACACTTATATAATGTGAGACTAATCACACTAGCATTTTTTATATACTAGTTTGGAAGGGCTTGGCTTTAGCCTGTTACCGGTTGGGTCGTTCCTTGGGGTGAGTACCTCTTTTCCCACCAAAGACCGCCCTCTAAAAATTATAACAGTTTCTCTTACACCCAAGGTCCATGAATGGTGAGGGGAGAGGATATGTTGTTATAATTTTGGGATTACAAATATGCTATTAAGCAAGACACAAAGAACACTTGAGCTATGCTAAAGAATACACACAAAGCAAAAACATGTCTTATTTTAAGCCCAAACGAGGTTATGGTTTATTTTGCAAACCCCTTGGCAATCGACAATCAAACCATTAGAAAATTTGTTTTTAGCAATGGGGTCTTCAAGATTACGTCCTGCAAAATAGCCTAAATACTACCAGAATGAACAGACACTTGTTAAAATGTTAGCTAAAAATCTAAACAACTGTAAAACTGAAATCTACCACAGTAAATGACAAATGTGCAGAATAGTGAACTAAATGCGTAGAAATGTTTAATAAATGCGTAGAAAATATGGATGCTTAGGACAGAGATACCAATGCGTAGTGAGATGATGTATATGCACAACTATTACAGATGCGCAGCAGAAAAATATGTATGCACAAAAAAGTTTAACGAATGCGCAGAGATGTGACAGAAAGTGAGATGCATAAAGAAAAATAGTGACTATGGTGTCAGAAAATGAATGCACAGCAGAAATGAATGGATGCGCTAGAATCATGGATGAATGCGTCGAAATATCCTGTAGAAAAATCTGCACACGGAAAACTAAAAACTAAAAGTTAAAAACCTGGTTGGGCCCTCCTTCTAGTGCCAAAAATGTATGCAAATTAGATGTCTAATAATTAGAGATGATAAATTAACTATTTAAAGCCAATAAATCAATCTAATGCAACACAATGAAGAATAAAAAGTAACTATAAAATGATGAAACTAAATCAATTACCTTCACCTACCATGCAGCTTGTCTCCATTGTCCTCCTAGCCTTGATTTCTTGAAGAGGTTGAGCTCTCATATTTCTAAATGAAGCCTTCTCCCAAGATGCTACCAAAGTGTGGAGATTTTATGAAATGAGTGCACAATAGATTATGCAATCTAATGGATGGAATGCAAATGAAATGATGATAATATGGATTGATTGCTCTTAGAATGCTTGGATGCTTGGATGCTTGATTGCTTGAATGCCTATTACAAAAATACCTATTAGCTCACAAAGGGGAAATGAGGCTCCTTTTATAGATTTTTGGAGGATCTAGGCCTAGGTGGCACAATCCTATGGTTGAGAATGAAAGGTGGAAGATCCTAGGGCTAGGATTGACTTGGTTGAAGGAGTTGAGAGAAAGGGGGATGTAGTTGGAATGTGAGAGGAAGAATAGGGATGATGTTCCTCTCACATTGACATGGAAGAGAACAAGGTGGAAGGGAAAGACACATGTCAAGTGTCTCACAAAGACCAAAGAGAGAAAGAGGGAGATACATTTTCCTCATGAGGACTCTTTGCACAAGTGTCCTATGAGTCACCTTTGACCCTTAGAGGTGGCTTGAGAAGCCCCTTAGGAATAGGGAATGTCTCTTGACTTGGTTGTTGAGAGGACATGTGGTCATGAGACTAAGTCCTATGAGGCCACATAGCCCTTAAGAATAAGACATGTGTGGGTGAGGATAATTACTAATAAATAATTAATAATTATTATTTATTTTAGCCAAAGTGATGTGTCAGGTGACTAGGTAGGTGAGGTGGACTAGGGAACTTAGTCATATTTAGGTGATTGTGTATTTAATTAAATCACTTTAATAAGACTAATTAGAAGACTTAGGATAGAGGAATAGACTATAGTGAATTTACTAAATAAATTGAATAATTTATTTAACAAATAGAGGAATAATTATTAATTAAATAATAAATATTTAATTAATTTATCAAGTCAATATCAATTAAATAATAATTAATTAATTAATTAATGAAGCCATTTTTAAGTGTATATAGGTGGAAAGAACTACAAAGAGACTGAGAAGTTGAGGGTGAAACAAAGATCAATCGATGGAGGTTTATGGTGACTAAGTTGAAAGCTAAGTTCATACCTTTGAGCTATGAGCTTGACTTGTTTAAGAAGTTGAAGAATCTGAAACAGAAGGATTTGTCTGTTGAATATTATATTGAGGAGTTGTACAAACTTACTATTCAGCTTGGACACCAAGAGCTCAGTAAGGAAAAGGTAGCTCAGTATGTGAATGCTCTGATATTCAATATTTAGGATGAGCTTGGTATGCTAAAGATTGATTTTGTTGAAGATGCTTATCAGTATGCTTTAAAGGCAGAAGATAAGTTGAAGAGGAAACAACCTAGTAACTCTTGAGGGAAGGAAAATATTGATCACTCGGTGAAGGATAAACTGATTGATGTAGAAGATGAACAGAAACCTGTAGAACTAAAGAAGAAGATAGGTAGAGTTATCTTTAAGGGCACTTTCTATAACTTTGGAGAGGAAGGACACCATTCTTTTGAGTGTACACAGAAGAAGGTTGACCTATGAACTATTGTGATGAATGAGAACATTCAAAATGAACCTGAATCAGAGAATTTCTAGCTTCGGCGAACATTGCTTGGTACAAAGGATGAACCTTGTCAGCAGAGTAACTTGTTTAGGACTTGATGCAAGTTTGAAGGTAAAACATGTGATGTTATTGTTGATAGTGGTAGTACTAATAACCTTTTTGCTGAGGACTTGGTTCAGAAACTTGTTTTGAATAGAATGAAGCATCCTCGTCCTTATAGGATTGGCTGGTTACAAGATGTTCATGCTTTGGAAGTTAGAGAACAATGCTTCATTGATGTTCAAATTGGCCAGTACAAGGATCTTGTGTTATGTGACATTGTGAAGATGAATAGTTGTGATATATTGCTCGGTAGACCTTGGCAATATGATTGCAAAACTATTTATGACTATGTCCAAAATGTGTTTACTATTGAGAAGGATGACATAAAGTTTTCATTGATGCCTTTGATGAATACAATGCTTGGTAGGAGAAGCTTGAGTATTGGTAGCCAAGTGGAGATTGTGGATCCAGAGAAAATGAATGATCAGTATGGAGAACTGACCTGTACATTGTCAAGAAAAGACTTGAAGAGATAGAGGAAACTTAAGTGGAAGAATTTTCAAGTAGAAAAGGTGGAGGACTTGTATGTGAAGAACCAGTTCAGGATTTATGTATTGAATCCTGAAAGATGTTCTTCTCACATATGAACATCTTTTGAAACCTAGGGTGTCAGATGTAGGGGCATCCAATGTTAAGGCATGGGCATTCTTGTCCTTGGTGAAACTACGTGGGGTGTTGGTATTTTGCTAGATGTTACTCGATTGCAGCCTTGACCGATGACCTCAGTCATTGAAGGAAGCTCGGTCACTGAAGGAACTCGATAGTCTCTGGCACTCAGTGAAAGTGTTACTCGGTCATGCCTGCAGTGCTCAGTCTACACTGGCTCTCGGTGATGCCTGACTTGTTTGGTTAATTCACTATCATTCGATAGTTCTAGCTTACACTGGAGTTCTGTGTGATTTGTTGAGCTGACTTGGTGAATTTATTGTTGGTAGCTATTGTTATGGGCTGACATGCTGAATTAAATGTTTGTATACAGTTTGTAAGCTGACTTGTATGGCATTTAATTATTTGTTTTGGGGAGTTAAGGGTTTCATCCAGCTGACTTGTGGCTAATGAATAGTATTTATAGGATGTTTGGGAGATGTTTAGGGGAGATCAGGAGAATATTAGAGAAGTTCATGACTTGGAGACTTAGTGAGTCAGATCTGAGGTTCTGAAGTTGAAGTTGGTGAAGTTGTGGAAAATTTCTTGTATGATCTTGCAAATTAGATTGTAATTTTATAGTTGTTTGTAGCAGAGCTAGTGGTTTGCATATTGGGAGACAAGGAGATTTATTGGAGGCTTGCGAGTTCAAGTTTTGATCTTCCTTAGGGTTTCCATCAGCTTCTGATTGTCTTCAGAGCTGAACTAGTTGAGATTGTATTAGATCTATTGTGGATATTGCAGAATTGTTTCATTTTGTAATTGGCCCTAACCTGGAAGGCCTTACAGTTGGGAATGTTAATGCAAATTACTTGAAACATTTGTGGTGTTATCTATTGTGTTGAGTATTTTGCTGTGTAATTCTATTGGTTGCAAGGTTTGGATTGTCCTTCATTAGATCCACCGTCCTTGACTGCATCACTTATTTTTTGAACTATTTCTTCTTGTTCTATTATCTCTATATCTACAATCCTTAGGAATATGTCCATAATTATTATATTTATAACAAATACCATTCTATTTTACATACCTTTAATAATTCTTGATTAGTCATTAATCTGCAATTCCTTGCAATGTGACCAAAATTGTTGCATTTTTAACATATAAGGTTACCTCAAGTTGTATTGGGCCTGGATCTAAATTTGCATCTAGTGTCTATATTTCCAACATGTGAAACAATATACGAAAAAAGGTGTAGCATTTGAAATGCTCCGCCATTCTTTTGTCATGTATCCAAGTCTGTTGCATAAGAAACATCTACCATTGAATGTTTTTCCATTTGTTTGTTTTAAAGGTGTCTTCATAGGTTTCTCTGTCTAATTTGTCTTTGATTCAATAGATTTAGAACATTCTCCTTGTTCATATCCTAATCCATGCTTATCTCCATGAGTTCTCTAACTTGCAATTTATTCATCAAGTTTCTTAGAGCT
The DNA here is from genome assembly GCA_027943335.1 of Chamaecyparis obtusa. Taxonomy (NCBI): domain Eukaryota; kingdom Viridiplantae; phylum Streptophyta; class Pinopsida; order Cupressales; family Cupressaceae; genus Chamaecyparis; species Chamaecyparis obtusa. Next base: position 773,728 of record BSBK01004811.1, read on the forward strand.
AGATCTAAATCTTTCTTGAATTTCTCTAGCATTAGCTAGTCTCTTTTCAATACCTCATTGATTCTTTGCAATTCTTTCTCATTGTGTTTGGATTCTTCAAGAAAAACTTACGGTTGTCCAACTTCACTATTTAGTTTGTAGCATTCCTCATTCCTAGCTTTTAGGGATTCTTCAAGAGTCTTTTTGGCTTCAATCTGTTCAATGATCTTGATCGCCATAGATTCCATTTCATTCTTTAGGTTGTTTCTCTCTTTCACAATCTTCTCATAGTCACTGTTAGAAGTAGAGTCAGTGTCTTTTCTTGGTAATTGATCTACAAGTACTTTTCTCCTATCTCTAGACTATCTTAATTGCTCCTTTAAGTTGTCAATGAATCCATTAGCTTCTTTCAACTTCTCTTCCATGTTAACAATGTGAGCATTTAACTTTTCTAGGTCTTCAAGTGAATTTAAAAGTTTATTTTTAATACTACTAGGTGCTTCCATTTGGATCTTCCTCAAGCTGTTAAACTCTCCACATTGTTAATTCCTCCCTCGATAATTAGTTAAAATCTTCAATCAATTCAATCTTCTACTCTATGTAATCAGTTGACTCATCCATATAATTAGTTAACTCACTAGTCTATTTTGTTATCTCTTAATCAAGTCAAGTCATCTCTGCAATCTATTTGCTGATAGATCAATCAATCCCCCATTGAGGCAGTCAAGCGGAGTTGAACTCCCACTCACTCTGAGTTCAACACATCAATCATAGTCAATAAATCCTTCAATCATGGATTCTTGGTTGAAACCCCTAAAAACTTATAAATAGAGAGCCAAACCTTTGATTTTGGTAACCACAATTGCTTTGAGTTCTTAAGCTGACACGATCTTGAGCTCAATTCTAAGAGCCCACATTGCATGAGAAGGAGAACACCAAGGTAGGATTTTATAGTTTGCATATTCATGTTCTTGAATTGATTTCATTATGTATGATGTTTATGATTATTATTTATCTTGCATCATTTCTTTATTATTGGAAATATTAATTGCATTAACTATCTCTTTGTGGTTGAGATTTGATGTTATTGCAAGTTTTTATAGATCTTATTAAACACGCTATTACAAATGGTGAATTCGACGTGAAATTTGGTCATATCTTTCAAATCACTTGGAATTTTTTAATGAATTTATTTTTGCACGTTTGCACTGATATAAGGAGGCTACAATAAAAAATTTAGAATTTTAAGATTTTTTAATCTTTTAAATAAATTTTTAATGATATTTCATAAAAAAAAACATTTATGGCCACAAATCAATGTTTCTTTTTGAAAAAATTACATTTTTGGAAAGGTCTTGAAATTCTATAGGGGATATATTCTCTATGATTTTGAATAGTGGTAAAGTGGATTCACCCCTATTCAAATGTAAAGGGGGGAATATGAGACCTATTCTCAAACCCAAATTCCCCAAAGAAGAGATTCGATTTGATCAACCAAAAGGTTAATGCACAATCGAATCAATTTATGGAAAAGAGTAGGAAGAGAGAGTAAATCCAATATTTCCCTATGTGGAGGATTATGTTTAGAATATAGAATAATTGAAATACAAGCACTAACCTCAAATTAGGGCAGATCTAGAAAATGTTGAATTCTGATGTTTGTGTACACTTTCAGGAAAATTTGAAACCTGTCTTGGACTAGAAATGCCGAGATAGAGAAAACCTAGAAATCTTTCCTCAAGATGGCTCAGCTCGGGTTTGACCCTCATAAAAGGTCAAATACCACATTCTTTATTTGAATTCCGATTTGAATTTTGTTTGCAGATCCCAAAAGTTTGCCGAAAAGGGTATCCAAATTCACTCTCATATCTGAAACTCTGCACGTGTACCTACAAGAAAATGAGGGTTTTTGTTGTATGGGGGGTTTGCCTTGGTCAAACCCTAGTTTAGGAATTAACCTTGAAATTGAATTGAAATATATTGTGCATAAACAAAGTAATTGAAACAAATCACCTCACTTATGTTGAAGTCCTTGTAGAGGATTCGAATCCTCAAATCCACAAGTAGGAATGAATGTAGGATGTAGGATGTCTCCAATCAATGGTATTTGATCTTCAACACCAATCTTGAATTGATCTTTGCATATGAGAAGGCTTGAATGAATGGAGAAGGTTGGATCTTCAAGCGGCTCCAAAGAGATTGAATCCTTCAATAGCTAACAATGGATCTCCTTGATGGATGGAAGCTTGAACACTTGAATGCTTGAAGACTTGCACTTGCACTTGAGAGCTTGAGAGATTGCAATTGCTTGAGATGTGAAAACTTGATGTCAAAATGAGAGAGGAAGGCCTCCTTTTATAGTGATCTAGGGCACACTCCTCTAGAGGGGCCACCTTGTAGAATTAAATCTCAATTAGGTCCTCACCTTTAGAAAATATACCTAGATTAAATGAAATTAAAGGATTTACCATCTTGAAACCTGAAATGCTTGACCCGGAGGTGGGAAAATAAATCTCCCTAAAGCCCAAAGCCCAGAAATTTTGGAAATTGGAATTTTGGAGGAAGGGGTCAAAGTCAAGGTTGCACCTAACCTAGTCAGGGTTGAGCTTGACCCTGACCTAGTCAGGTTCTAACTCAACCCTGACCCTGGTCCCAGTTTGACTCAGAACCAAGTTAGGAGGTCCCAGGGATGCCCAGAAACCTAGAACTGATGCCAGAACAGGATAGAATGTCAGAGATAGACATAAAATCCTATGATTACTATGATGAAGCCCAGGAGGATCTATTTCTAAATCCACCTAGAAAATAGAGCCATAAAAGAGGGAAATTCAGGAGAATCCTTAAGATCCTAACCCTAATTTCACTTAGAATGAAGAAATCAAGTGCAGGGAAGAAGTGGAAAGCGGGGAGAAAAGCCAAATACATGCAAAGACCCAATCAAGGTGCTTGACATGACCCCAAACCACTTAATTGGAGGGCTAAACACTCTTATCATGGAAGTGCTTCCATTTTAAGACGATACAGATTTTAATTTTGATGAAAAATATATGCAAAAAAAAGATCTATTAAAACTTGTTTGTTATGATAAAATGGGTCCCTAGGGCACAAATTAAGGAATTATGCTATGAAATTTTTTTGCATGTTTTTTGACATAAGGAAGCTACAATCTAAATTTCAATTTTTTTTCTTTTTTTAATAATTTTTTATAAGATTTCATTAAAATCATTTTTGGACACAAATTAGCATTTCTTTTTTTTTAAAGTTACATTTTTGGAAAGGTCTTGAAATTCTACAAGGGGTTTGTTCTCTTTTATTTTAATTTTTATGGGAAATATATATTTTTAAAAAGAGCTTTGAAAACTTTTCTTTTTATGTACAGGTGCAGGTGATAATCATTTTATCAAAAATATTGTTTCGAAACTACAAACGACATTTGCTTCTCTTATGTCTAAAATATCATTCTCTATTGTAAACTGGCATATTTTCATTGTTGAAAATATGCTCTTGATGTAATGAATAAATATAGTGGGCCACAAAAACTTACAAAAGTCAAGATTCAAGAGCTCGTTGAACAATGAAGAAGAGAGAGACAAATAGAAGAAAATAAACAATCAACTTGCATAGGTGCCCTTAATTGATTGGAAGTAGAATTCAGATATGAAGGGCTCTTTAACATATACATAGACTAGCTAATCAAACTATTAGATAAATATGGTAATCTATGTGTTCATATGAGTACTAATTATGATTATCAAAATTAATTACTAGGTGTTTTCAATACTAACTTTTCTTTTACTGTGTGGCTTGGAAGTAGGTTTTAATCTTATTAATCTAAAAACCAATTCATCTTTTATTTTGGTGCTTTAAAATAAACAATGTATGCACAAACACCATACTTCATATCTCATTTTGGTACTTAAAATTGATATGTGGTTAAAGAATTGAACAAGGCAAAGAAAATTTTGCGATTGGTGCACCTAAAATTGAACAAGATAGATCTAATTTGGTTTGGGCTTAAAATTGAGCTCATGTGCTTTTATGGATGATAGCTCAATTCACATTTGACTATTGGTGCTTAATATGATTAACTAGGTGTTTGGAGTTCTTGGTATGCTTGCACAATCTATTAGATTAGCAACCATTTTTATTTTAGAGAGGCTTGTTTGGAGGGTTTATTTAACCCATTATAGAGGATGACCTCAAACCCAAAAATCAAATAGGTTAGTATATAAATAAGATTTTGAGAAAACTCTGGTCTTATCTCCTCAATCTCAGGAAAGGTATGTTGATGATAGTTTGGACCAGGTGAAGCATCCCTAGGAAGCCAACATGGTCAACTAGGCTCTTAAGTGAGTCACACACATACAAACTGATTGGGGAGACACTAAAAAACTTACTACAACCCTATTAATTAGAGGCCACCTAGTTTATCTTTGAACATTTGTCTTATTATAGTACAAGGGAAGGCTTAAATAGAATCTCCCCTTAAGATTCCAGTCATATACATCACAGGGATATTGTGTTACGAAAGAGATCTTCATTAACATGATGACAATACCCAAAAAAGGTGATAGCACATGCACCTTCAAGGGATTTTTAGCTCTATTTGTGTGGCACATATGTTGTGTTAGTTCATGGATACCCAAGAAATGGGCCTATGATATTTCAAATGAAGCCAAATTTGACTATAGATTAAACTGCTTGTATACTACTTTTGTTGTGATTGACTTCATGAAAACTTGCAGCTTGAAAAAGTTGTTGAACATACACATATCATTTCTCTTTGAGTCAGTTTGGCAACTACACACTAATTTTGAGTTTGTTGAGATTGGTCCTACAACATTTTTCTTACAAGATTTATCCTACAATAATTGGTCCTTCAAGATTTGTCCTACAAGATTTATCCTACAACAAGTGGTCCCACAAAATTTGTCCTACATTTTTACCCTTGGTTCCTTCTGGTCGACATACTTAGATAGACATATCTTAGAAACTCACATTTTTTAGTCATCATATTAGTCTTAATATCCAAAAATCCCAAAAATATAGTTTGCATATCTTAGGAGAAAATATTGCACTTTCTATAATCATTATTCAAACTAGAGAGTGCATCTTCCTAGGAAATTCCTATAGTGGTCTTGCATTTTATCTTGACATCATCAATACCATCCTGATCTACTTGCCTCAACATAGGCACCTTATCAATTTGGTTAACACTTGTCTTAGACAGACATTATTTTCTAAATTTATCATTGTTGTCTTGTTATTTGGTGTCAAGATAGTCCTCAATATCATTTGGGTCTTTCCTTAGAGGGTTTACCTTTTAAGTTTCTAGAATCTCTCTTAGGGTAAGGTAATTACATCTTAGGCATCATATTTGATTATTTTTCCTAGTTTTCATTATTATCCCATATCCAAAAAATAGATAATTTGATTTTGTTAGTTGTCTCGCATTCATCATAGACTTTCATATGTTGAACACATGATTTAAAAAAATTAAGGACACAATGAAGTATAATCAAATCACCAACCATGATCCCCATTATGAAATTGAATTTGTATGAAGAACCTTGACACTAGACTATAAAGATCCAAAGACATTTTTACATCATCAAAAAACACAAGATGATACATTGCAATTTCATGAACTCTCCCCTAAAGAAATCAAAGCTGGATTCATGAAAGAGTAGATTGACAAAGCTTTACATGATGAGAAGTTAAAATCAATCATGGAATCCATGTTAGAATCTGACCCAAATAAATAGTTTCATATGCTTGCACAAAAGGGTGCTAAACTACCTGCTATGACCGATGTGTCAAACATAATAGAGGACATACCTATACTAGCAGATTAGGTAGCCTCAAAAGAACCCCTCCTGCTCACTTCAGTCCTCCCATCCACTATCTCTACTCAAAATTCTTACTAGGTCACCACATCTTCCAGTACCCTATAGATTTAGTACAACAATCCCTTATTTGACAATTTTCCATCCACCTTTGATACACTTGCACAACAACACCTTCTATATTGTCCTTAACTCATCCAGCGAGTACCTCACAAACAATGGCAACAAGTTACTTCAACACATTTCCCCAACCTAAGCAAAGGCTACCCCTACTGGAAGCAACTCAACCAAAGTCTCTTAATATTGCTCTATCGAGTGTCCCTTCCAATTCAAGACAACCCCAAATCAATCAAGGGGTACCTCCAACTAATGTAGATTACTCAATAATGTTTTCTAGTTTCCTCCAACAAATGATGGAAAATGGGCCTAAAACTTCCCATTTTACAATAGCACCTCAGCATAATCTAGTCCCTCAGCTAAATCTGACACCCTAGCAAGTGCCACTACATCAACACAATCCACCACCCCAGCATATACCAATACCCCAATATAGTCTCATAGCTTAAAAAAATCCAACATCTCAATACATTCCAATACCTCAACACAATCTAGCACCCCAACATAATCTAGTACCACAACATAATCCAACATCTTAGCACAATCTAGCACTCCAATATAATTTGGTACCATAAAATAATCCAACATCCCAATATGTTCCAGTACCTCAGCATAATCTAATACCTCAACATAATCCAACATCTTAGTACATCCTATTATCTCAATATACCCTAACATCTTAGCATATTCCACCATTGTGTATACCTACAACATCCCAAAATGGTGGAATCCCATTTGTTGATCCTAATGTGACACCAGTTATGCCAACACCCACTAATATACTTTCCCAAAAGTTGTAAACCCTTCAACAACAATTCATAAATCTATAGAAAAATGCTTCTAAAAGGTCTTGCACCACTGATAAGACACTACATATGACACCTTTTCCAATCAGCTTTGTCACACCTAATTTTGATAGGTACAAGAAAAAGGGTGATCCTCGCGATCATGTAAGGGATTTTTTCATAGCTTGCATGGAAGTCACTCATGATGATGCATATCTTCTAATATTATATCCATGGATTGGTTCTCCAAACTCCCTCCTGGGATAAAGGCATGGAATGAACTACCAGAAAAATTTATATCACACTATTCACACAACATTATCATGGAAGTAACATTGATGAATCTTTGCACTACCTAGAAAAAGAATGGAGAGAGCTTTGCCTATTTCCTACAACATTGGATAAATATTGCATCTAAGGCATCCTTCCATGTTCCAACCAAAAAAAATATCCACATGTTCATTGGAAACTGTCAGCTAGACCTAATATGTAAATTACACTCCCAGCACATTAAGTCCTTTGAAGAGCTATCCAAGAAAGGGTTAAAAGTAGAAAGATCCCTCATCTTGAAGGTAATACTCAAGAAAGAGACTAGTAATTCAACACCTTATGAAAAATCCAAATACTAGTCCAAAAACAAGAATTTAATAAATGATAGTGTTGTGGATGCTAAGATGCACATCCAGTCCTATGTGTACAAGCACCAGTGCCTATCCAACATACCCAACTAGCACTGATCCAACATACCCAACCAGCATAAATAAATGACAATGTTAACATCACTACTCCTAGACAAAGTCCCAAATAGGCCAATTCACTTACCCAACAACAAATTTATGCAAGAAGGAACCCCACTCCATGATGAGAATTTACACCTCTTGCAAAACCTCTTGAAACAATCATAAGGAAATTGATACAGACATATTTAGTAACTTTACCTGTGATAAGACATTATGAGGGTCTCAAAAAACTAACATGGTGGGATGACAATGGCTATTGTAACTATCACCAAACTAAGGGGCACAAAACAAGCAGTTGTATGCAACTGAAGCATATCGTCCAAGATTTCATCAACTACACTAAAATCAAAGTTGTCATAAATTATGGCACCACCAACCAAGACCGTAATATTTTCCAAATTCCATTGATGGATCATGGAAAATAAAAGGCCTCCATATTTGGACAAGATAATAAGGATAACCTTGCATATACAAAAGCATACTCCAATTTGACAATTAATACCATCACTATCAGAAGTCCAAACACTGATTTTGTTGTTACTATTAAAGAATGTCCCAATAAGTAACCCAATGAGGAGTTGGATATATGTCAAGACACTATTCCCAAACATGAAAAAAATTATATACCTATGTCTAGCAACGTCCCACAAGAAATCTTCATATCTCCCACCATTCCTTCATCCACACTATCTACACCTATAAATGCATCCAATAGTGAAACATTTCTAGTCTACCCATAAGGACTATCCACAATATAAATCCTAGCCAGCCCATCCTTTAATGCCAATCCCTTCTATAATTCAATAGTCTTAGACCCAATACCATCATATTCTCCATTCCCAAGAAAATATACTCCAATGAGTCCTAGTCAAAGTCCATCCCCATTATGTCTGAGCATTGAGTCCTTTCAAGAACCAACCATACATATCCAAACTCATACCCCATGTCAAGAGGATAATCCAAAGCATAAAGAAACAAATCCTAAAATTGGTCAAGATCAAGATACCAATAATGTCCAATTAGTTAACCAAGATCCCATATTTGTAGAATCTCATGATGATCCCCTTATCCATTTATTTCTTGTCCAACATGATCCCCTTCCAATCCAAGAGAAAATAATTCCTCTGAGTACCATTCATTATCCACCTCCTAAGAAAGACCATGATGTCGCTTATACTCCACCCAACATTCCTCTTCCATGTCAAGATCAAAGTAATCCTCCATGTCCACCACAAGATCACATCATGCCTCCATCTCCATGTCATAATCTTCCATGTCCACCACAAGATCCCATCATCCCTCCATCTCCATGTCATAATCCTACCTATCCACCACAATATCTCAGTGTCCCTCCATCTCCATGTCATAATCTCCCATGTCCACCTCAAGATTCCATCAACCCCATCCAAGTTAATAATGATCATATTACATATCAAATTTGTTCATCCACTTTCATTCAATTAGATTTACTTCATAGTCCTATTATTCCATATGTGCCTTGTCAACCTCAAAATGGACTCACATCTTGTTTAAAAAACAACTAGTATCCCATTGCTAAGAATATTTTTTAGAAAATGCATGATCAAGGAAAGGGGTTAGGCCTCAATGAACAAGGTGCATTATAACCCCTTAATATCAAATTAAATTCATATTATCAGGGCATGGGCTACATAGCTCTCCATCAGGATGTTGATATCCCTCCTAAATCCCACATTCCCCCATATAAACCCAAGCATACACATTCCCCATCACCTCCTCCATCCATTTTGGATTCTTACATCCCAAAGTCAAAATATTTTTCCCTTCCATCAATCTTAGGTCCATATATTCCTCCATCCACTAGTTCACAATCCACTTACCCTTTCCCATAGGCAAATAAAAAATGGCACACATCTTTGAGAACCATTTATCCATCCAAAAGGCCTCCATACAATTCCTATCCACCCATTAATACCACTCTCCTTCCAAGAAATTTGGATGCCAAGAATAAAATTCATAAGTCAAGAAATCCACATGCAATCAAGGATCAACATGTCCTATCTAGTTGACATGTACAAACAAAGAAAAATATTATCCAAAACAAAAAAGAAAAGTCCAAAAGGCCACAAAGGCCAATCAAGCAAAAACAATTGTCAAAAGATATATGGGTTCCTAAATCCCTTGTGCAAACAATGCATTCCAAGGACCAACAAAAGAATGAAAAATTAAAAACCATGTGGATTCCCAAGTAGCTCCTTGAAGCACAATATCTTAAAGAAAAATCAAAATTGGCATCCAAGCTTGCTATTCCAAAGGCCCCCATCAATCTTCCACATAAATGGATTCCATCTTCTGAATCTATTTTAGGTCCCTATGTCCCAAAATCCACTACCTTACATAATCCATCATCTTTTTCATCTATTTTGGGTCCTTCTATCTCAAAATCATGTCCACTCCTCCATCTAAATCTCAAAATTCAAAATCCATTTCCTTTCCATCACTCCACCACCCCTCAAGGTGTGTTCCAACATTGATCTTGCCAACATTTCCATCCACCCATAGACAAGTCTTCCAACACCCCATTTATTATCCAACACCTACTTTCGATCCCCCTTATCCAATCATATGCATAAAATCTTATCCTAGTCCATTTTATCACCCATTTCATCCCCTTTTTCCATCACCCTATCAACATCTTTGAGTATAATTTCAATAGTCATGGTCTATTAAAACACATCCTTCAAGAATACTATCCAAAGAAAAAGATGTTTAAGTCCTTCCTTCATGTCTTTCCTACATCCATTGTCTTCCAAAAATGTTAAAAAAAAAGGTTACCTTGGTGAAAAATTGGTAAACAAGCTTCTTGTGTGACAAAAAAATAGGAATCAAGAGAAATAATTCATCCTATGGTGAAAACCACTTCTTTTGGTGCCTTGTGAAAGTACCATGGTGAAAACCTAGTAAACAAGCATCATGTTTAATCCATTACCCTCTACACTTGGGGGCAATTTTCATTCATGCAATCCTACCTACCACATCCTTCATGATCCCACATCCATCTATATCCCTTTTTCCATATTTTATCTTGAGAAGGATTCATGCATCCTCTCTACTTCACTTTATCCATACCCAACAATACAAATCCTTTGTCTCATCCATGCCTTGCATTTGTCATCCATTGTCATGTTTCATATTGCCTATCCCAAATCCTTTTCATGGTCTTGATCAAAATTAAGGACATTAAAAAATGAAGAATATATTTTTATAAATATCTTGACATGTCCATTCCCCATAGATCCCATGTCATTCAATGTGTCATGCCATTGCCTATATAGCCACCATATCCAGTCCCTTAGCTTGGATAAACATGTTATCCCATTGTGAGATAGTCCTTGAATCCAAATCAACTCTAATTTGATTTTTCACCTATCTATTACCATCCCATCAACTCATTCATCTATTCATAATGTTCCATGCCTTTCTAAACACTGGGGAAAATAAATAAAATCATGTTTGAGAATAAATCTTGGCATATGCATTTCACCTCATTCAATGATCAAAAAATTATGAAAAAATACCAAAAATATTAAAAAAATTTCTGAAAAAAAATCCCTAAAAAATGAAAAGAGACTTTCAAAATAATAAAAACATAGCAAGAAACCTTCAAAAGATTATAAAACATCATAAAAACATAAAACATTCATCAAAGGGTGACCATGTTTGGGTGTATATTATAAGGGCATTCACTTGTGTGATACGTCGCACATACCTTGACTCCAAACATATGAACCCTATGATGGACCAAAAACATTTTCAACAAATCCAAAAAATTATCCAAGACAACCAAACAAATAAAAAACCAACCAAAATCCTACAATAAATCACCTTCGTACATAAACCAATTCTTTCACATTTTTAAATAGGCATTGAATGACATACAACAAGTATGAGCTTCAATGAAAACAAGTCAAAACTAGTTAGGAGGTCCTCAAATACACTACCCAAACTATCTTATCTATCAATCAGTCCCACAAAAAAGCATTTTGTCAAAAATCATGTTATCTTAGACAAGGGAAGGAACACTCAAAATCAGATAGACCAATCTTAGATGGGGTACCTTTTTTCTTGGAATCAGCTAGCATCAGTAATACATGAAAAGTCAATATCTAAACTACTGTGAAAACACAGACACATAATTAGTATAGCTACAACTTGTTAAGTTAAGTTATTCTTATTATGTCTTGATTTTCAGAAGTCGCATTCTTATGCATCTCCAGGATATCCACAGGTGATTTAGAGATATCATGATAGTTCATGACTTATTTTTCTTTATTTGTTGTTTGTGGAATGTTTGTCATGAAGTCTTAAAAGAGAAATATGGGTATCTTTGATAAGAGCCTTCACATCCATATACAATGTCCAATTACAAAATTCCAATGGATACTTTGGTTGTGATACATCGCACATACCTCGACTCTTAATGTTCAACCTAGATGGATCGGTCCACATTCCTTGTCTGTTCAATGTTCATGTTTTAATGCAAGAGGATAATCATACCTAGATCATTCATATCTTGGTAGGATGGTATCCATTTTTTTCTATAATGAAGTGGCTTAATGATGATAAATAAATAGCTCAATTTAGTTGTAAATCAAAAGCATGGTTATTAAATCATTAAGCTCTCTACTTACTATAGTCTAAGGGTTTCAATCAAGGATTCATCCTTAAAATATTTTCATTTGATAACTATCATCTTCTAAAGTCTTATTACTAACAATTCTCTCAGTTAGGCCCGTTCAGGGGCTCCCAAGGGTTGATCTGTCAGATGGGGGTGAAGCTAGTGGTAGAGATGAGGGAAATTTTGGTGAAGGATGGGTCAAAGTCCAGTTTGATGGTGTCTCAAAAGGCAACCCAGGAAAGAGTGGTGCGAGATGTTCCATTCTGGATTCAGAGAACAACATTGTATCCATTGGTGATTGATCACTTTTGGAAGGAACTAACAATGTAGCAGAATGCTCGATTACTATCTTTGCACTCCATATGGCCAAGTGAAAGGGTTTTAAGAAAATTCATCTCCAAGGCAACTCACAAATTGTAATCAATAAGATTGTGAAAGGGAAAATAGAAACATGGTTTCTAGATAAACACATTATACACATCATAAAGCTATTAGAAATTTTTGAAGATTATGAAGTCTCACGCACACTACACAAAGGAAATCAAATAATGGATAAAATGGCAAATGTGGGAGGGAGTAAGGATGTTAGATAAAACATAGATGGTGGACAATTTCTCTCCACTACCTTTGCAATCCCATGATCTTTTGGGATGAGTTAGTTATGATGATGAGGTACCCTCAAACCTCATTAAATGGTAAATGACAGTGGAGGAGCATGTGAGAACCTTGGCTAAGCAAGTTTTAAGGATGAATGAAGTAATTGCACTCATGACTTTGGGTGAAGAGCATGGAACTCTCTAGATGCAGGTTGTGTTATTTGTAGTGCTCCTAATAGGATTTATTAACTCGGAAAGGAAATTCCCATACTCAATGATTGGATATCATATCTGGCAGCCAAAAATCCCTCTAAAAGCATCATTTAATTGTCAACTCAAGGTCATATAACTTGAAATGGATCAACACAATATATGCACTAGTCTTATGTAACAAACATGTATCCTATGTCTAAGAATGTGATGATGGAAATGAATATGCAATAAAAAACTTTGAATTCAAACTGAAGCAACACTTAAGCTACAGGAAATAAGAACTACTCAGTGGCTACATGAACAATCAACAATTCTATATATCCATCAGCTACAAGAATAGTTACTAAACTTTTACATGAAATTAAAGTACATTTATTCTATTTGCTGAAAAGGAAAGAAATAGACACTTTCCTAAGTGGGCTCCCTTAGTTGGTGTCTCAAAGAAAACACCCGGGATAAACTTCAAACTACAGAATCATATTATTGAATCAACATCAGGAAGTACATTTCTAGTAAAAATATTAACTCTAAGAACTGGTATTACCGATTTTCTATATTCTTCCTCTATCTATTTTCCATCTATCTTTCTATATCACTTCGAGTAAAGGACAAAGCTATTTATTTACAACTGAACTTGATTGGCTTATCCACTTAAGGTGGAAAGATCTTATTACAAATGAAACTCCCATAACTAACAAAGAGTGGGCAAAGGAAAGCTAAGTCAAATCAAATGAGAAACATTAATGGTATTCTCCTTCTGGATTTGTGGATCATAAAGACATTTTCCACTAGATTCATGGAACACCTTCCTTCATGGTGAATAGATCTTGCAACTACTCCTTCCATCGCTCTGCACTTCTGTGATTGAATTGGTATTCACCGGGTCTATTATGTGTGTGAATTTTGTACCTGTTCTGTAGACACAACACTTCAATAAAACATTAGAGGTTAGTCGAAATTGAAATCGTGCAATAAATGAAACTAAACTAACCAGACGATTTACTACCTTCTAGTAGATGCGAGTATGTATTCTCAGATTATACCAAGATGAGTGACCTTGACGACACCTAAATGAAGGATTTGAATGCGAAATCTAGATATGGAATGTATGCAATTAATCTATTTTTTTGAATTTTCTATGCAATAATATGAGAAATCTGATATGAATCTATTCTATATGAAAACTTGATATGCAATGATTCTAAGATATGAAACAAAAGTGATCTCACAAACGTGGTTGATTTGCAAAGAAGCTTCGATTCTCCAAATAGCAATTCGCCAGCATAAGTTTGCACAATTATGAGATGATTTGAGATGAGTTGAAGTCTTAATTTATAGAAATCTAGGGCTTTGAGGATGCATGGAAGAAAGCCATAAATCACTCAAATAACTCAGGTTGATTTTTGAGTTATTTTTAAATAAAGGATAATTAACTCACAAAAACATGCAAAAGCAGAGTTCAACTCAAAATAGAGTTTAGATTTAATTGATAATTGATAGTTATCTGCTTTTCTTGATTGTGCATGTTTTATTTATGAATTAATTTAATAATAAAGTGATTTATTTCCAACTCAACTGATTTTGAAAAATAAAACAATTGATTTATGGGTTAATCAATTATTAAATCAACCTTTTATTCAAAAACAATATTATTAAAAATTGACAACTTGCTTTAATTAATTAAATAAGAATTTAATCAATTATTCATAGGATTTTGAATTTATTGTCAAAATTTAAATAATACAATTTAGGAATAAATAGAATTAACTTCAATTAAACAATTAAGTGGCAGAATTAAATCTAATTAATTAAATATTGAGAATATTCAATTAATCAAACTTTAGGATAAATAGGATTTATCGCCAAATAATCATTAAATTAAAGATAATTAGGATAATTAAGAATATTCCCCGATGTAGATTTTATGATAATCAATTAGAATTTGATAATGTTCAGATGTGCCTTGGGTTAGGACTTTGATGTCGATTTCGTTCGATGTGTCGATATAGGAGGTTAATGAACTTATAGCCCATTTTTGGGGTATTACATTTTGCCCCTCTTTGAATTACTGTGCGAAGTGCAGTGGTTCAAAGACAGTCTGTATATGATGTTGAAATTGATGTTTGATATTGAAATTGATATGAGATAGAAACTGATCCAAATATTTGAAGATAATAGGTCCTGAATGACCAAAGACAATGTTAACTATAATAGTAAATGAACCAATGATTGCGAAAAAGTGTCAAAACGCCTGATTCTAAACCTTATGATTGCAAAGAAGTGAGTGACTGATTCCAGACCCGATTGTCCTTGTATTGAATCACATTGGTATCACATCTAAACCCTTCAGTTACCGAAGAACCAAGGAAATAACACAATTGAACCAATAGTTACAAAAATTGATACAATTTACAACATTAAGAGAATACTAGATTGATATGGATCTTGATGAATCTAATATGCCCTGAGTGATGATTGATTTGCCCCAAGCAATGAGGTCTTTTTGATGAATCAACAACTAGATGTGGTTGTTGTCTTGATTACTGAGGAAAGATATGATTTCAACTTTAGATTACAGACTTTGAATGATATGCAATACAATGCCCCCTTCGGGATTAAAATTGAAATCTGACAAGAAAAGTCAGCGTTGATAGTTTAGAAGCATGTTAATTGATTGGAGAAGTGGTTAAACATGTTCAAGAACGCATTCTGCATCGTTTAGAGGTCTTGGAGACCAAGTTTGACAAGGTGAAACCATGAGTTGATCATAGTTGACCAAGTTGAAATTTTGATAATTTGATGGAAGATAATCAATTAAGTTGAATTCTGAATTTCGGTGATGATTAGAAGGTTGATTATACAAGTAGTTAATAATATGAATGATCTCATATTTTGATTTTGATCCCGAAAAAGGATTCTACTTGCTATTTTGTTGGAGGAACCTTCATGTGAGATTCAACTCTTGTTAGATTTGAAGATGTGATTGAAGAATCAATTAAGTGTTGAAGTTTGTTTAGACATTGTGAGATCACGCAAACATGCAAAATGCAAAGAGACATGCAATATGAAATGCAACCTAAGACCTAGGACCTAGTCACTGATCATGTGTCGGTCATTCTCATCATTGAATTTTTAGGTAACTGGATAAATCAATACAATTCCCACTAGTTATGAAACCATAGGCATATGAATATCGATTTGTATACACAAGAATCAATACAACACCCACTGATTATGAAACCATGGGCATATGAATATTGATTTTATTTTCAAAATGTCGAATTAGATATAAGTAGCAAGGCACAAACGCCAGGATGACCTAAATATCATGTCCATTTTGATATAGAAATTTGTATAAGCATCAGAATATAAAGGTCGTGATGACCTGAATACACCTTGTGGCTCAAACACATCAAGCAATCAAGAGGTCATTCAAAATCCAATGTGAATTACCCATAGTGACCCTTTATTGTTCACATCCTTAGGTAAGATTGCATTTCACAATAGGAGAAAGAACTAGCTCAAAAAGACAATAGTTAGATCAAACTTCTTTGAATTTTCTAGGTATCAATGGTCGAGGTATGCATGGCCATCCAATTTGAGATAGAGGCTCTTACAGTTGGTCACCATTTCAATACAGAATTTCTAAAGTTATTAGATTTTCACATACAAGCAGAAGACAAAGAAAAGATTATGCCACTAGTCATCACTCTCTAAATCTTGTAAAGGACATCATCGAAGAGCTCGAAAGGACATAATATGCAAAAAATCTCAATGTGAATCAGAAGGCATACAAGGAGATAAAAGCATGTAAAGCACATATTTGTTTTCAGTTTGTTTTTGATGTTTGATTGCATTGTTGTAGATGCAAAATCCTTTCTGGAGACGAGACTGACTGACTGACTCGATTGAAGCTTCAAAGGACTCTAACTGGATATGATACATCTAAGATACATTGGAGGCCATAGGATATGACATTGATTGCCCCAAAGTTTGAACATTGGTAGGATACATACACTTGAGTTGGTTGGTGTACAAACTGACTTATTGAAAACTGGAAATGCAGAAACAAACCGAGAGATATGTACAAACTAAAGCAAGACTGAAAGCTGGGAAAGACCAAGATTGCACTGATAGATGGAGCATTTTGAAACAAGTGGCACTCATTTGCCAAGTTTTCACCATCTTGGTAGAGATTCTATTTTTGCTACCAAGGCGCCTATTTCCAGGTTTTCACCAAGGCACTTTTTCTTTTTTCTCATTTTTTTGTATTGTTCATTTTTTTCAATATTTTTGATATTTTTGATATTTTTTTAATTTTTTTGTGAATCATCAAGGCACCCATTTCTAGGTTTTCACCAAGATGTTCATTTTTAAAGGACTTTTCTAATTTTAAAGATTTTTTCAGGACATTTTACCATAGACTGAATGCCTTAGGTGTAAAATTTCTTCAGATGGAGAACGTTGATTGGTTCTCAGAGCTGTTCTCCTTCACTCGTTGAGAGTTGATAGGCACCAGAGCCAAAAATTGCAGTGATTACAAAGGGACCCAGCCAGTTGGGTTCAAACTTCCCCTTGCGTTCTCGATGTGATTGATTTTTAGGATTCTCTCACAAGACTAGATCACCAACTTGAAATTCTCTGTGTCTGACTTTCTTGTTGTAACCTCTTCTGATATACTCTAAGATGATCATACGCTGCTTGTCTGTGGTCATCTAGTAGTTCAAGTTCTTGCAACCTAGACACTCTGTAGTCATCATCAGTTACTAGACCATGCATTCTGATTCTTAGTGATGGGATTTCAACCTCAATAGGCAGTACCGCTTTAGACCCATAAACTAAAGTGAAAGGTGTAGCCCCAGTAGGCATTCTGATACTTATTCTGTAGGCCCAGAGAGCTGGATTGATCATGAGATGCTAGTCTCTTCCTGTTTTATTAACTATTCAGTGTAAGATTTTCAACAGATTCTTTTTTGAAGCCTTTGCTTGTCCATTCCCTTGAGGATAGTAGATAGATGACCAATGTTGTGTAATCTTGAATTTGGCACATAGATCATCTAGGTCTTTGTTCTTGAATTGTCCACCATTATCTGTGATTATGGAATGAGGTATCCCATATCTTCATATGATATAGTTCAATATGAACATAGATATTTGCTTTCTTGTTGCTTGTGTCAAAGGGATTGCTTCTACCCATTTTGTAAAATAATTTGTAGCTATGATTATATGGGTGTGTCCATTAGACAAATGAGGATGTATAGCTCTGATAAGATCAAATGCCCATTGGTGGAAAGGCCATTGTGTAGTAAAGGGAATTAGATCTCTCCCTGGAGCATGAATTAGGTTGCCATGTACTTGACACTTTTGATAATTCTTAGCAAATTTGATAGCCTCTTTCTCCATTTCAGGCCAATAGTACCTAGCCCTAATAAGTTTTTGAGCTAGTGTTAAATCATTTCGAGTGTGACCCACAAAAACCATCACGGACTTCTTCTAATGCACATTGAGACTCTTCCCGTTCTAAACATCTAAGTAGCGTACCATCTAAACCTCATTTGTATAGATCATGACCAATGATGATATATCGGGAGGCATTATGAATAAGGTATCTCTTTTCATGGTGGTTGAAGGTATCAGGAATGATTTGGTCTTGGAGATAGGAAAATAGGTTTTTGTATCTGGATGAATCATGACCTACATCGGTGCAAATCATGTGGATTTCAGGGGAGTCATATGCAGGATAAGTTAGTGCTTCCACTAGGAACTCATAGCATAGCTCATGTTCAGGCTGCTGTAATAAAGTAGATAGTGTTGCCATTGTATCGACAGCCTTGTTCTCCATTCTAAGAATTTGCTCAAATGTGATAGATATGAAATATTTCTTAAGATCATCTACCATTCTCTTGTAAGGAATGATCTTTTCATCTTTAGTTTGGTACACAACATTGACTTGATGAATAACAAGTTGAGAGTCTCCATGAATGTGTAGCTCTCTCACTCTCCACTCAATTGCTAGTTTCATGTCATTCAAAAGGGCTTCATATTCTACAATATTGTTTGTGCAAGGAAACTTTAACCTAAATGCTTTTGGAATTGACTATCCTTGAGGAGTTATGAACAATATGCCTACTCCAGATCCATTATGTGTATAGGAGCCATCAAAGAATAACTATCATTCTCTAGAAGAAAGAGTCATGATAGAGGAATCTATAAATTCCATTTGCATTGGTGTATCATCAATCATAGGTGCATCTACTAATTGATCAGCAATAACCTGTCCCTTGATAGCTTTTCTCTCAACATATTCAATGTCAAATTCACTTAAGAGCATGACCCATTTAGCCAACCTACCTATGACGACAGCTTTGCTTAGTAGGTATTTGAGTGGATCAATCTTGGCTACCAAATGTGTGGTATGAGCTAACATGTAGTGTCTCAATTTCTGTGATGCAAAGATCACAGCTAGACAAGATTTCTCAATCATTGAATAGTTCTTTTCATATGCAACCAATGTTCTACTGATATAATATATAGCTCTTTCCCTTTTGTTCTCATCATGTTGTGCTAGCAATGCCCCTAGTGATGTATCTGTAGCAGAGACATATAAGATCAAAGGCTTCCCATGCATAGGAGGCATCAAGATAGGTGCATTTGATAGATACTTCTTGATATGGTTAAAGTTGTTCTCACATTCTTCATTCCATGCAAAGGTCACACCTTTATGTAATGTTTTTGTAAAAGGTTGTGATATATCTGCTAGCTGTGATATGAATCTTCTGATAGATTGAACTCTTCCTTGCAATGTCCTCATTTGACTAATATTCTCTAGAGGTTGCATTTCCATTATAGCCTTTACCTTAGCTAGATCAAACTCAATGCCCTTCTTTGAAACTATGTATCCTAAGAGCTTTCCAGAAGTGACACCAAAAGCACACTTCTTAGGAATTAGTCTGAGACTAAATTTCTCCATTCTGTCTAGTATCTTGCTCAAGTCATCTAGATGTGCAGCCCTAAGCATAGATTTTGCCAAAGTATCATCAACATAATCCTCCATATTCCTATGCATCATGTCGTGAAAAATAGATGTCATGGCTCTTTGATATGTAGCACCAACATTTTAAAGCCCAAATGGCATGACATTCCAACAAAAGGTACCCCATGCACATGTGAAAGCAATTTTCTCTTGATCCTCTGGAGCAATTTTTATTTGGTTATATCCATAAAAACCATCCATTAAAGAGTACATCTCGAAACCCACAGTCATGTCCACTATCATATCAATATTAGGTAGTGGAAAATCATCCTTAGGGCATGCTCTATTTACATCTCTAAAGTTTGTGCACACTCTTATTGATTTATCTGGTTTTGAAATAGGTATAATATTAGAGATCCACTTTGCATAGTCAATAACTTAGATGAATCTGGATTTTAGGAGATTTTCTAATTTGGCTTTTACCAAGAGTGCAACATGAGGATGAATCTTTCTCAACTTTTGTTTAACAGGCTTGACATTTGGAGCTATGGATAAATGATGCATTATAAGATTAGGATCCAATCCTAGCATATCTGAATATTTCCATGCAAAGTTGATCTTCTTCTCGGTTAGGAATGTTGTAAATTTTTGCTTCTCTTCTTCTGATAAAGATTGTGCTACATGAATCAACTATGGTTCTTCTGTTGTTCCCAAATTGATAGATTGAGTGGGCTCAATTAGAACTGGAGATCTATCCTACAAATGACTTAGAAGGACATCAAATATCTCATCCTTAGGTGCCTCAGAGAGGTTTTCACCTTCGGGTACATCTTTTATTTTTACTTTTGTAGGTTCTGAGACTGCCACAAAGTGGTTTTCACCCTCAGAACTCTTTTTCTTTTTCCTTTTATTCTTATTTTTTTGACTAAGATATTTGATGTCCAACTCCATCATGCTAACATTCGGTTCACTGATGGAAGTACTCATAGGTTCAACTGCATTGAGGTAGCAAGCAAGGGCATAGTCATTCGGGAAGGTATAAATACCATGGCTCGAATTTGTGGAGGTTTGATCAATAAGTTTTGGATATTGAATAGTCAGAGTGGGGAAAGATTGGGAGATAGTGTTTATGGATATGGATTTGTCATCATTGGTCCTAACCTAATGCTTGAGTTCAAAGGTGATATTACAACTTAAGACATTCAATTTGTGAATAGGCTCAATGTCATTGTGGGAGTCCAATTCAGCCATAGGTGGATCAGACTCGATAGGTTCATCATTTCGCTCTAGACTTACATTGGGTTGAGGTGCATATTGGTGAATAAAATCAACATGTTTCTCGGTGATAAGCTCATCTGGTTCTGGAATGACTCCCCATTCATAGTCATTAGATTCATCTTCTGATTTAGGATCTCTAGGAAATCTTAGAACATGAGTAAAGTCAGGATGAATACCCCAAGAAGGGTTACCCTTGTACACACAAAAGTAGTGCACTTCTATGGATCCTTACATGCAAAGAAACTTAAGAATGAGCCCTCACAAATCGATCCATAGCTCTCTATGCATGGAGTTGCAAGATTATGAATTTGCTCTCAGCTAGAGCTATTGAGCTTGTGACCTTGCTAGTCAACCATACAATGAGAGATTCAAATGAGGATAAGGGCAAGAGTGCCAATATCCCCAAATGGAATCAAAATATGCAAATGCAATGCAAACTAATATGAATATGCAAGATTAATCTATCAAAATGAAAGTACAATGCAACTATGAAAGGAGATAGCAATGGATTACAATTCCCCTAATTAAGCTATGTGAAGCTAATCTATTGCATAAAAGGAAACTAAGCTATGAAATGAAGCTATGGATGCTAAGATAATGCAAGAAATGAAGTCTAAACTATGGAGCAATGAGGAAATCCAAGAAGAGCTTGATGTAGCAATGATCTCCAAAAGCTCCAAATGCACCTAGAAAACCTGCAGCATAACATTAGCATAAAAGAGATGGATATGCAAATGAAGGAGAGAGCTCTCCTTTTATAAGAAATGAGGTGAAATGGACCATTGAGATTAAGAGGCAAAAGACTTAATCAATGGTGGAGCTTGAAAGAGGAGCAATCCGTGTGCACAAGTATCCTCCAATGAGAAAATAGGAGTTGACTTTATGTCCATATGAGACAAAAAGTGTTTTTTTCTCTTTTTATAAAATAAGAATAATGCTTTATTTGTGCAACTTAGGACAAGAGGAAAGGTGGGGCTTTTTATTTAATCCAAAGGGGAGGAAATATTCCTTTTAATCAAATAAAGATTTAGGATAAATGATTAGCCCATAGGATAAAAATCCAATATATGATTGAAATTAAGACTTGATCAAGAAATTGGTAATGTTGAAAATATTGATTATTGATCAAAATGATTCAGGGTTGATAAATCAAATAAATGGGGCCCAAAGTCTAGGCGACCATTTTAGGGTGCATACAACCCTCAGATTCTGATTTGTATTCATACTCATGAGAATCTATCTCAGAATAACTACCACCTTCCTCTTCTTGATTATTTTCAAGATTAGCTGGTTCTTGTGTGGCAACTATCTCTTGCTTTACAATAGGTTTTTGTGTTTCTACTACATTGATTCTTTTGATAGGATCATCTTCTGCATCAAGAAGGTCTTTGATCTCTTTAGGCAATTTTTCATAGGGAATGAATTCTGAGCTATCTAAATCACTATCTGATGGTTCTGTTTCTTCTTTCTTAAGAAGAGGTTTGTCTGGTGTGATCTGCTCTATGACATGAGAACAATTACCTTTGAGGTGAAAGGGTTTCTTTTTAAATCCTAAGCCAACCTTGTCTTTATTTGCTCTACCAGTATGTGGAAGAGGTGCCTCAAGACCTTTTCCTCTGACTCCTAGAGGTCCTTTACCTGAATATCCCATCTTAGCTATTAATTTATCTCCTGGGCCATATGACTTAGAAGAATCTTTGGATACTGTAGAATCACTAGTTTGGACAACTTGAGATTCAGGTTCGTCTTTGTAAAGCCATGCAAGCACAGCTTCATCCTCTTCAAATTATTTCTTGGAGACTTGTTTTGCTACAAAATTCTTTTTATATGCCTCAAGAGGTTCTTTAGATTCTGGTTTGGATTGTTTCAAAGATTGTCCATAAGACTTAGGTGAGATAGGGAGAGATGTTAAAGATAAGACTAGCTCCATAGTATATTCTCCCATACTATTTTCTTTGATATTAACCTCTTTTGTAAGATCTTCCATTTTAGATGTGGATGTTTCTTTAGTTGGTTCAATGGAAGATTCTCTGTTATTAGGCACAAGCTTATCTGCACTTTTCTTCAATGTATTGCAAGTGGTGGATATGTCTGCTAGAATAGTGACCTCTACTCCTTCATAAGGAAATTTCAAGCATTGGTGAAATGTAGAAGGTATAGCTTTCATCTCATGTATCCATGGTCTCCCTAGAAGAATGTTGTAAGCCAAAGGTAGATCAAGAACTTGACATATAGTATCTCTGATAACTGCACCTACTCTGATAGGTAAGACAATAGTGCCTTTAGAAGATCTTTCTTGTTCATCATAGGCTTTGATAGTTATTTTCTTTCTAGGATCAATAGCCAATTCTGAAAATCCCAATTGTGTGATCAAGCTGTAAGAACAAATGTTTAGGCCGGTGCCCCCATCTATCAACACGCATTTGACTCTATGGTTCTGGATCAAGACTTCTATATGAAAAGGCTAGTTATGTGGGTGACTCAAGGAGTTGTCATCTTCCTCTAAAAAGGAGATACATTGTGGAGATGTAAGATGTCCAACCATAGTCTGGAACCTGTCTAAATCAAGGTCATCAGGAACATTGGATCCGAGCAAAGCTTTGTCTAGAATAGCTCTATGAGCTGGAGATATTCGAAGCAACTCAAATATGGAGATTTTTGCATTAGTGTGTTGGAGTTTTTGGACAATGCTATAAGATGTTGGCCTTGTATCTTTAGAATTGGAAGATTTAGAAACAACCTTATGTTTGGAAGTGGAAGAAAGATTGAAGGGCATCTTAGGACATTTGATGAATCTGGGATTTGTCTGTTCAGATGTGCCTGAGCTTGTGATCTAATAACTGCATTAGCTGAAGAATGATCTCTATCTCTTTGCACAATTGTGATGACATTGCAATGTTTAGAAAGACAAGGTTCAGCCATATTGATAACAACATTATTTCCTGGGTAAGCATAATTGACCTTTGCCCCCATATTAGGTTGAGAAGATGAAACTTCTTGACCATGTTTCAGAAATGATTCTGTGAATTTCGTATGATCATTATTGCTCTTATGATTGTCAATGGTGATATCTCCCTTATCAATCAGATCTTGAATAGTATGTTTCAAGCGTAAGCAGTTATTCATTTTGTGACCTTTACCTCGATGGAAATCATAGAATTCATTCTCTCTCCACCATTTTGGTTTAGGCTCAGAATCAGGTGGTCAAATCTTAGGAAAGGAGATGATGTTATTAGCTAGCAGAGTTCTCATAGCTGATTCCAAAGATTCTCCAAGAGGAGTGAACATTCATTTATTATCAGCGGACCACTTTTTATACTCTGGCTTCTTTTGAGATGATTCAGACACCTTTTGTTCTGAAGCTTTTATGGCTTGGGTACCAATAGTTAGATTGAAAGCTGGTGCCTTAGATGGGGCATGGATGGTATCAACAACACCATCTATGATGATGCCTTTATTCTTGTTCCAATTTTTGCTCTTGTCTTTAGAACTGGATCCTGATTTGTACTTGTCTTTTTGAAGTGTGATTTCTCCTTTTTTTACAAGCACTTTTTTGATTTTGATAGCATTGTCCACCATCTTATCAAAATATGTATGATCTTGCATTTATAGAGGATAATTGATTTCTAGAATGAGGTTATTGATGAAGATTTCTAGTTTTTCTATTTCTAGAATAGGTCTGGCATATAGAGAGAACTTCTTCCTCCATCTCTTAAGAAATGTTAGGAATGGTTCCCCTGGATATTGCTTGAGATTATAGATATCAATCATGGTGACTGAATGTTGAATGTTGTAGAGTATTGTTGATAGAACAATTTGATCAACTCCTCAAAAGTGTTGATAGTAGAAGGCAATCTAGAGAACTAATGAATGGCCGCTCCACCTAGAGATTGAGGGAAGAGATGCATCAGATAGGTTGGTTCGTGCATGAACTCCATAGATTGTGTACAAAATTCTCTGACATGATCTTGAGGATCTAAGTGTCCATCATACTTATCATACTTAGGCATCTCCACTCTTTTTGGGAATGGTGGCATGTACAAGTCTTTGTCGAATGGAAAAGGACATAGGGCCTCCATGGAGAACTCCTTGGGTTCCTTTTCTTTCTCAAGATTATTAAGCTTGACTTGCATGGAATGCATCTATTTCATCATAGCTATGAGTGGAGTTTCTTCCTCATGTGTAATGATATCTTCAACATTAAAGTTGGGAGGAAGTTTAGCTCCTTGATGAGCCAATTGTAAAATGTATGCCTCTTTGTCTTCTTTTAAGAAATGCTTCATCATTCGTTTGAAGTTATCATCATTTTGATATTGAGCAATTTCTTCAGGTGTGGGTTCCTAATCTGCACCATGTTGAGATTGAGCTCTTTGAGAGCCAAATTTTGTCCTTGCTTGAGACATGGTAGGAGTTTGTGGACTCCCTAGAATAGATTGATGTGGGGTTTGTTGGGTACCTCCATGAGTTGATGAAGGAGGAATGTAACCAGTTTTTAATCAAAGGTTGCCAAGACCATTGTCTTTGTAAAGACCTGAATTGTAGAGTTGTTCAAGAGTTGGACCCTTGGTAGCAGTAATAGGTAAGGTCTGGGATGCTTCTCCAGATTTCTTGTGAGAGGAAGCTCTAGTTTCCACCATTAACCTTGGGTGAAGCAAAAGAATAAGATGAAGACAACTGAAGAATTGAATTGAAGTATAGACATGACTTAGATGAGGGATATTGTGCCTTGGATGTATGGGTAGATGCCCAAAAGATAGAAGACAAGATATCACAACACTTAGTCATTTTTGAAGATTGATTGAAGATTGAGAGTTATGACAAGGTTTTGACACAAGATGATAAAGACTCAAATCGATTAAACAGAAGGCTGGATCAGATTCAAAAGACCACTTTGGGATAATAATTGGATTCTCGATAGCTTACTACTTTGTTCTTGACACAATGATTTATTTGACAGATTCTGGAAATAGGCTGAAAAAGCTGGATATCTAGCAATTTTGACAACTTTCTGGCAATTTTTCAAAACTTCTCAAATGAATTTCTACAGACTCATACGACAGTGTGTACGACATGAAATGAAAATTGCTAAACTCATACTACAGTTGACAACAAAAAATTGATTTTTGAAAATGACTGGCAAAAACACTCGTACGACAATGTACCTGGTATCATACGACACTCAGTGGTAAATGAAATGACTCTTTCCAAAACTCGTACGACTCTCTGACTAACTAAGATGACAGTGGACTCTAGAATAGAATTTTACTTCAAATCTTGCAAATTTTGAGTTTTCATATTCAATTTCTTTGCAAATTTCAATGTCTAAATTTTGAGGATGGTAACAGATTTGTTTGTTTTCAATAACCAGATAGATAAGCAAGCACACAAAATAGCAAGCAAGTGATTTCAAGCATGTCTGAAAATAATGAACAAGAGCAAAAGCAACCTTGCGCATGAACAATCAAGTGATTTTATTTGTTCTAATCCTCCGAAGTGCTAATTGTGTATGTTCCAAAAAGTTTTGCAATAATGCACATATACCCTAGAAAAATGAAAATTTGGCCTCTCTAGGGTTTTTAGTAATGGTTTGACTCTGCAAATTTTATGATCCAAGAGGGCGAACTCTAATCCAGGTGCACCGGGGTTTTGACACAGTCTGAGAACTTAATCTTTAGGATCTGCTAGGGAGA
This sequence comes from Chamaecyparis obtusa, assembly GCA_027943335.1. Lineage (NCBI taxonomy): Eukaryota > Viridiplantae > Streptophyta > Pinopsida > Cupressales > Cupressaceae > Chamaecyparis > Chamaecyparis obtusa. The sequence continues at coordinate 800,602 of BSBK01004811.1, forward strand.
TCTAACAACCCAACAAGAGACCACACCTATGGAGATTTCTTCCAACGGGACATTTATATAGCGGTTGTCACTACCATGGTGAAAATGGCTATTACCGCTTGAGGTCCCGTCAATGTGGTTGACCCAATTAAGGGAATGTCCACTATGGTTAACCCTCTCTAAAGGTGACTCACAAGATATACCACATGGAGACTGGTTCTAGATTCAAGGATTTGGGTTTCTGGTACTATCCAAAAAGGAAGTAGAGCATAATCCCCTAGCCTTTTCACTTTTAACCCAAACAAAGCAGACAGATTAATCTGACACACTAAGACCAAGATTATCTCACAAAGATCTATGATGTCAACCCCTTATGATCTATCAACCTCTCCGAAGAGAGAATGCATCAATCAAAAGTTGAAGACACATGGATCTAGTGGAATGTGAGACTCCCTCAATATCCTCCCTACCTACAAGGGTTCCTTCATTGAGAAGAGTTTCTCTGGAAACTCACTCTCTCAAGAGCCATGAATAGTGTTCATAGGGCCTATTTACTATGTGTAACAAAGATGCTGAAAGCAAATCTATGTTCATTTTTTATAGCCCAAATGAAATCTGTGATGTGGAAGCAATAAAAAGTCACTCAAGCCAGACACATGAGATGTTTGTTTTAAGTCCAAAATTGAAGTCTTATCAGCTGAGAAGATTACCTGAATTCCTCGCAATGCACTTAGTAGATTTTTACCTATTTTCACCAATTCTTGCACTTTTCCCAATCAAAACCAGCATGAGTCAATAAAAAATAGAGAATTTCAATTGTTAAGATTAGCTGTTAGTCCAAATCTAGAAATCAAATCTGACAAACTGCCCTGAAAAATGAAATGACAATTAAAACCTAGTGCCAAAATTCGTACGACAGTGGGTGTGCTTCCAGACGACAGTCCAGAAACTCGTATGACACTGGGTGTCAGATCATACAACTTTCTACTTTTAAAATGATAGTGTGTATAGTCTGACAAGATCCTCTATAAAATAAATTGTCATACGATAGTGGGTATAGTCTGGTACAACTTTTGTCAGAAACTCGTATGAAAATTGTACGATTAGAATATAAAAATTGCAACTTTGGCTCAAAAAATGACAAGAAAAGACATAAATTGACAGAATTGAATTGGAAACCCATATCAAGGCCCCATAGTGGGTGCCAAAAATGTGTGTGTGAATTTTGTACCTGTTCTATAGACACAACACTTCAGTAAAACATTAGAGGTTAGTCGAAATTGAAATCGTGCAATAAATGAAACTAAACTAACCAGGTGATTTACTGTCTTCTAGTAGATGCGAGTATGTATTCTCAGATTATACCAAGATCAGTGACCTTGATGACACCTAAATGAAGGATTTGAATGCAAAATCTAGATATGGAATGTATGCAATTAATCTATTTTTTTGGATTTTCTATGCAATAATATGAGAAATCTGATATGAATCTATTCTATATGAAAACTTGATATGCAATGATTCTAAGATATGAAACAAAAGTGATCTCACAAACATGGTTGATTCGCAAAGAAGCTTCCATTCTCCAGATAGCAATTCACCAACATAAGTTTGCACAATTATGAGATGATTTGAGATGAGCTGAAGCCTTAATTTATAGAAATCTAGGGCTTTGAGGATGCATGGAAGAAAGCCATAAATCACTCAAATAACTTAGGTTGATTTTTGAGTTATTTTTAAATAAAGGATAATTAACTCTCAAAAACATGCAAAAGCAGAGTTCAACTCAAAATAGAGTTTAGATTTAATTGATAATTGATAGTTATCTGCTTTTCTTGATTGTGCATGTTTTATTTATGAATTAATTTAATAATAAAGTGATTTATTTCCAACTCAACTGATTTTGAAAAATAAAACAATTGATTTATGGGTTAATTAATTATTAAATCAAACTTTTATTCAAAAAAAATATTATTAAAAATTGACAAATTGCTTTAATTAATGAAATAAGAATTTAATCAATTATTCATAGGATTTTGAATTTATTGTCAAAATTTAAATAATACAATTTAGGAATAAATAGAATTAACTTCAATTAAACAATTATGTGGCAGAATTAAATCTAATTAATTAAATATTGAGAATATTCAATTAATCAAACTTTAGGATAAATAGGATTTATCACCAAATAATCATTAAATTAAAGATAATTAGGATAATTAGGAATATTTCTAGGAATATTCTCCAATGCAGAATTTATGATAATCAATTAGAATTTGATGATGTTCAGATGTGCCTTGGGTTAGGACTTTGATGTTGATTTCATTCGATGTGTCGATATAGGAGGTTAAAGAACTTATAGCCCATTTTTGGGGTATTACATTGGGCAGCAACTTAGTGGAGTGTAAATTCACTCCTGGATCGCTGGGTTTTGCAGAAACAATTTCTATTCCTAGGAAAAGGGATTAGCCCGACACATGGAATCAGTCAAATGCTCATTATCCATATTCAATGCATCCATAGTTCATTAAATAAAAGCAAACAACATTTCTCATATGGCTATAGGAAAATAGACAGTAATGGCTGTAGGAAGATAAAGTCTCCAAGGTGCACACCATTTATCAAAACAAGTAATATGTATAAAAACTAGAGCAAGGATTACTATAATAGATATGTTCCATCATAAACAAATAAGTATTATAATCCATGAAAAGATACTTATAACTACTACTTAAATTCTGTAAAAAGTCTATAAAACCATATGAAAGTGTTCCTAGAACATAGTTTAAAACATGCCAAAATTAGGGCTCATCACTATTTATGAATCAAATTAGGTCATTTGGTTCATTTAGTGTGGAAGAATTTGGAGTGTGAGTCATGGAGGTGAATTTATTTATATACACTCCAAAAGAGAAGCAAACACCTGACTTTAGATCTGAGATTACACTGCACAGGTTGAGGATGGTATTCATGTTAGACAAAGATGGCTTTATTCAGATTTTGAATAAACTATTTGGCAAGGAGTTCCTCAAAGGAGATTTTTGCCCATGACCAAATGTGGACATATCCTCCCTCTTCTATGCATGGGCATTTCTGCTTGCCTGAGACAAAGAAGAGGCTTTGCGCATGTTCGAGCTATGTGTTGAGCTAGTGTGGCGGCTGGGTGTAGCGTGATGGTTGATTTTGGTGCAAGTTTTCACACATCTGATGGATGTTGGCATTGTGTCGAAGGTGCGAGGGAAGGTTTTCAATCTTTTCTAGTGTTTGGCACTGTGACACCAATTATGTAGCGTGTTGGTGAAGCTCAAACCGCGTGCATGGAATTTCTAGTGTACATGAGCTAGTGGGAAGCTGGCCAATGGAGGATGGTAGAGGAAAGGAAATCAAAGTGTAAACAAATTCTAAGTAAGGCTTGTGAGAGTGATGCAGGGAATATTTCTCAGGTGGTCTCGAAACCTATTTTGAGAAAGACAAAATCCAAGGTGGAGACCACTGGAGGGATTGTGGTGAATGAAACCCATGAAGAGATAATGGCTAAGTGGGGCATTGTAGATCAGTGATATGGTAAATGTTTGTATGGACTGTGTGCCCATTTTTCTTGGTAGAGCTATGTTCCTTCTTGTTTGTGTCTAGTGCTGGGTTGATGATGTGTCAAGGGGTAGATGTTTAGGTGGAAGATGTGTTTATGGGGTTTAATATGCTTTATCCAGGCTCAAGGCCTTGTTTTGGTTAATGTAATACTTATATTTGGAATCAATAAAGTTATCACTTATAAGAAAAAATAATTCTCTCTGTCAATTATAACAAATCCTTGTGATAGAGTATCATGATACAAACAAAAAAATGGCATCTTACATAAGCATCTTAGTACATATAACATAAATTATGCATATAAGTATATATCATAGCACATCCATCCATCATATAAATACATTACATCTAGTCACATCATAAAAAATTGCATATGAAAAATACAAAAACAAAAGTACATAAGCATGACATCACATCATATAGAAAACACATACATCCATAAAAGCATATAAGAATATTTTTTTCATCTTATAAGCATCATAAATACCATCATCTTCTTTCAAGAGATCATTCGTGCCTTTCTTACATAAACAATCTCTCGAGGGGGCATCATTTACCTCACTATGAAATTGTTCTTGCTAGGGCATAATTTTTATTATTCTATGAAATAATGCCTGAAAATGCATTGTATCAAAGAGGGGCAAAATGTAGACACCTATAAATGTATCATGCTTGCAAGCGACAATTTCACGAACATTCTTTTCAAATTATTAAAAAATATTTATTATTTAATTAATTGCATCATTCTATTATATTCTAAAGTTAAAAACATCATTTCTCCTTAATTCTACAATTAAGTGATTTTAATTAATTATCTTAATTATTAATCGTCCAATCAATATTTCATTAATTATTCATCTATAAAGTAATTAAATAATTAAACATTATTTAATTAATATTCCCTATTTCTAATTATTACATTTATATAGTAAGTATATCAAATTCCTCTCACAAATTAATTAAATTATATTTATTTAATTAAACTAATTGGTCTTCTCTCATAAATAAATATTATTTATTTATTGTCACATGTGCAAGTAAATAATTCTTTTATTTATTTAATCATGATTTATTCCTCCAAAGCTAACTCATACTACTCTTAGTTCACTCCACAATTCCCTCTCCTAACTATACAATCCACATTGTTAATTCCTCCCTAAAAAATTAGTTAAAGTCTTCAATAAATTCAATATTCTAATCCATGCAATCAGTTGAATCATATATGCAATCAATTAACTCACTAGTCTATTTTGTTATCTCTTTAATCAAGTCAAGTCATCTCTCCAATCTATTTGTTGACATATCAATTAGTCTTCCCATCAAGGCAGTGAAGTGGAGTTGAACTCCCACTCACTCTGAGTTCAACTCCTCAATCATAGTCTATCAACCCTACAATCATGGATTCTTGGTTGAAACCCCTAAAACCTTATAAATAGACAGCCAAACCTTTGATTTTGGTAACCATAATTACTTTGAATTCTTATGCTGGCACGATCTTGAGCTCAACTTTGGGAGCCCACATTGCATGAGAAGGAGAACACCAAGTAATAATTTTATGGTTTGCATATTCAAGTTCTTGAATTGATTTCATTATGTATGATGTTTATTATTATTTTTTATCTTGCATCCTTTCTTGATTATTGGGAATACTAATTGCATTAACAATCTCTTTGTCATTAAGTTTTGATGTTATTGTAGATTTTTACAAATCCTATTATACTCGATCACACAAACTAAGAGTGATTTCAAATGTAAAGATGTGTTAGAAGACCTATTATAATTACTATGTAAAATTTCTTCCCTTGGGTTTATAATATCGATGTACAATGTCGTACAAGACAATGTGACATCAATAAAATATACATGATCATCTAATGAATAACATTGAAGCATAAACTATTTTCATTTTGACTACACATATTAACATATTTCATAGGATATGTATAGAAATAATCATCACTATATTCATTATCATGTATAAAATAAGATACTTCATTGAAATTATGTGAATCTATGGACATGGATAAAATATGATAAGTAAGATATATGCCTTAAAGATATGTAAGAATGTCATGTATAGGTAAGAAAAGTAAAATTATAGCATTCATATCTTTCCAACAAGGTATGTCACAAGGTATATTTTCACTAGTTGTGTACTTCTCAATATCACAATTTGTACTATTATTGTTAAGCTCATCGATAGATGGAATGCATTTATCTAATAAGAATGAGTGGTTTCTACTAAATTCCATTAAGGAAGTAAAATATGATACATGAACAATCCCTCCTTAAAATATCATGCCAATCCTCATTAATAAATGATAAGAATAAATGAAGGGTGATGTTTAATAAAATATTTATAAACTATCAAAATTGTCAATGTCTTTTTGAATGGCAAACAAGTAGTAAGAGCTAAGAGGACCCATAAGGTAGAATATCATATGTTAAAAATGTAATAGAAAAGATATATCATGTACATGTGAACCATAACCAAATGATATAATTATAAAAAAAAATTGAACCCTAGATAAATATGAAAATATATGAGAAATTAAAACTATATCTTGAAAATTTAAAAATCCTAATGTTTGTGAAAGAAACCTTTGAATGAAATTTAGCTCATATAGGATCAATTGGATTTTCCAAAATGTAAAGGAAAATAATATGTCTTAGCCATACTCTAAGATAATCCAATACCATACATATAAGCACAATTAACCCATACTAATAAGTGACCATAAAAAATCATGAGCCTCTACTTTTTATTATTTACAATTATTTGATGTTGTAATGTAATTAGAAAAAATGACACTTAGCACTATGATTAAGGAGAGAAATATACATGTGAAGATTCTATGAAGTTGAATATCATGGCATCTAGAATAGGAAATAAAAGTTTGATGATCACCTTGGAGTTATAATAGTAAGTATTTGTTTTCATATTGTGTTCAATTATGATGTTTGACTAGGATTTAAACATGTAGTTTTTGAGTCACTCTTTTATCCATTTTTCATAATTAGTGGCTCACATAAACTCATATCTCATGAAATGAATGGTCCACTTATCACCCATTACATTTGTTTGGTTCTCATAAGGTGAAGCATTGGAACTTCCCACAAGTCACCCATCCTAGTACTACTATGACCATGGAGCTCCCTCACTAGTACATTTGACCTAGTTTTTCTACCAAAATTTTTGACCATGAAATAAAAAGGTTTTAGTTGGTCAGATTATAGAAGGAAAATTTTCATTTTTTTTAATCCATGCCCATGTTAGTTAAAACTTCGACCACTACGATGTACGTCAAAATTTCGACGAGCACGGGCAT